>JAQBSW010001486.1:0-132505 GCA_029291075.1 Eudiplozoon nipponicum | reverse complement strand
GAAAATGTGATAAAATAGGACAGTGCGATCTACTAGACGAATGTGTAAACCTGCAGTAGTGAAGCTAACATCATATACAGTCTTGACGGTGCTGAAAAGGTACATGTTACTAACACTATGGTTGTGGAGTCGGTACATGGTACCAACACGATGGATTTAAAAGTATGCTATTATCCACCAACATTGCGAATTGAAATTATTTCTTTACATGATAGCTTCACTTCTGCAGGTTCACAAATTCGTCTAGGAGAATGTACCGTCCTATTTTCTTACATTCCTCACCAAAATATATATTGGGTAAAGAGTGGAATACTGGCTCCTACTGATGAGTCGCCAGTGAGCACGAAACTAATGTGCACGTTCATGCTTTCTTGGGTTTATCCTTCCGGTCATAATTGAACTAATTTTTTACTAGGGGCACAATACCTAATACATAATTGCATATAAATTAGCTCTCCGCAACAAACAGTATTTACTCGTAATATATATATATATATATATATATATATATATATAATTAAATGATGTTATGATTGCCGCAAAATGAGATAACTAATATCTGTCAAGGCCAGAGTGTTGGGACTTACTGGAGTAACAGGTGTTCACAAATAGTTGTAATTCTCAATTTTGGTGAACAATAGTATGCATTAAAATCCATCTTGTTGGTACCATGTAACGTATTGGCAGCCATAGTGTTAGTACCGTGTGCCTTTTCGATACTATAATGTAGGTATCGGTTACTGGCACAATAGCCATAGTGTTAGTATCCTTTACAGACTCGGTATATATATTATATAGAGTGATTTAGCGTCGAAGTCGCATTGTCGAGACTTTATATGAGGTTAGCTTCACTTCTGCAGATTTACACATTTATCTATGAGATTGTACCGTCCTATTTTCCCACATTCCTTGCCAAAATATATAGTTGGTTAAGGGCGTAATACCGGCTCCTTCTGATAAGTCGCCAGTAAGCACGAAATGAATGTGCTCGAGAGAGAGTTTATACTGTCTTTGGTTTATTCTTCTGGTCATAATTGAAATAATTTGTTACTAGTTGCGCAACACCTAATATATAATTGCTTTCAGTTTTTGTTTGAGCCATCTTAATCCTGCGTTATGTGTTGAAGATAATCGCGTAATTATTTATTTTCGTTGGCATTATCTAATATAAACTTTTTGTGTAAAGAGTAGGAAATCAGTACGTCCAAATTTTATGAAAGCATTCTTCTTTTTCACGCATTTTATTAGTATCAGTACGTAATATTGACGGTAGTTTCGCAGGGTTGTGCGACTGTTTGGATACAATGGGATTGGTGTTTGTCTGAAGCTTGCAAACTTGATTTAAAGAACTGCAATGAATAGTTGTTTTTAATCGATTGGATGATTTAAAAGAATTTTTCTGTTTAGGGTCATCATTGGTGAGTACCAGATAAACAGTGTTTCTTGTTTCTGTGGTTGACGAAATTCATCTATGAATCCTAGTTGAGTAATTTTGTGGAAGATATTTTTTCCTATATTGTATTCGATTAGGAAATTAATCGCCATGTTACACTCTCTTACCGTAAGTGTATGCATAACAATGTGATCTTCTTATGTCTGTTGTGTGAGTTAGATATATACATTCAAACTAAACGTCAAATCGGTAAATATGAATTTTAATATAAATAGACTCTAGTGTGTCTTCGGATCTGTGTATTCGTCGATGGCTTATCGTCTTGAGTATAAAGATCGTGATGACATCTTATTTACTTTAAGTTTAAAAGTTTTGCTTATTAATCAGAACCATGTTTCTGAAACAGCTTCCATATGTGGCCTTAGTTTTGTCATTATTGCGCGGTAAGGTCTTACTTGATTGGTTAAATCCCTCTATTTGAGACACTTTATGATTATTTTTCGTGAATTTTGAATGGATTCTTTGCCTGCTTATATTCTGTTGGGTCGTTAGATTTTTGTAACCTCCCAGAAGTATTAACTTTGTTCCTCTGATGGCTTATTTGAGTGTTTGGTTTAGTAATTTTTATCATGTTTTCTAGAATAGATTGGAACTACTAGGTTATTTTGAATTTTGTATTTATTTTATTTATTTTCATGTTAGTTTTATTATTTGTTTTTTGTTTTTAGAATGGAGTTACTTTTTTGTTGCTGCTTGTTTAGCTTCACTTGTTTGCTACAATATTGTTATATGTGAGGTTTTAATGAATGTAGATGATTAAAACGCATGTTGTAGCGGTGAGATTTGCTTAGTAACGGAGATACATGTAACTTGCACATAGGGAGGTTTAGAATACTTTGAGATTAATGGTTCAGTGATTGTGTATTGTTTGTGGATTGCTGATGATCATTGATAATGTTGCGTGGTTGAAGAGTTGTTCGAAGTGTTTCACTTAGCTTCCTCTGAATCAGAAACTGATTTTTTGAAGTGTAAAGGTGTAAACTTGGTCAAGTTTTTGATTCGAGTATAGTGAGTGATGAATTAATTCTGCCTCAGATCGTTTTATCGTTTTTTAAAAATAATAATAACGCTAATTAGAGCTTTTGAAGTATGAATAATAGATTGTTGATGAAAGTACTGTGTTGTCTCTTTTTGTAATTATTTATGAGAACCTGGAGTTTAAATCCATTGATAGGTTGATCAAAACCTGCGTATTATTCTTAACCTTAATTTAAAAGAGCTGAAAGGCGAAATTTTCCACTGTGTTTCTAAATTTTGCTATCTTCATAAGCCATGAATGCTAAACCGGATAATAATTTGTCGGGAAAGAACAAAATAAATTAGAAACACAAGAATTCCAAAATAGGCCTCCTTTCAGTTCTTACAAAACACTGTTAAGAATAATACGCAGGTTTTGATCCATTCCTGGATTAACAAATGAAATATTGCTTGGGAGATTTAAAGCATTCGATAGACATCGAAATATTGTTCTTGCAAATGTTAATGAAATGTGGAGTGTGAATCCTAATCCTGGAAAGAGTAAAAAGAAATCAAAATCAGTTAAAAAGAATCGCTCTATTTGTAAAATGTTTCTCCGCGGCGATTCGGCTAACCTGGTGCTTCGTAATTTTATGGCAATTAATCCAACACATTAAAGTTTAGCTTGGACTGGAAGAACAGGTCGGCGGCGAACATTGATAGGTTGGTGGTTGACAAGAGATTGGAATTTATTTTGTGTTTAGAACTTTATAATCAAATTATTGTTCATCGTTTATGTTTTTCCTAAATGTGCTATTGAGGAAATGATACCAAACTTTCGTAGTTTTTGACTACATGTTGCGGAACCTTTTCGTTGATTTTACCTTTTGATGCGAGCAGTCTCTCTTTTATTTGTGAAATTTTAATTTGAAGTGCGAATATGGGAAAAATGAATTCATTTCGATAATAAAATAAGCTATCTAATAAAGTATTGCATTGTATGATCAAATATTATAGATTCGATTGCGCTAATACACAATTGTTTAGCGAGTAAGTTATTACCTATAAGTTTAAAAATGAATTTTAAAATGTGAAAATAACGAAGTTAAAATATACAGAAATATTATTCAACCATATATTTCTTTATGTATATATTATTCCTATTTATTCTATTAATTGAAAAAGAGTAAGAACAGATATTCATGGCTATTAAAATACATACCTGAGTTAGATGAACCACGTGCAGGTGACCTGTAAACTTTTAAACGTTTAAGTTTCATGTTTAAACATCGAGTCGGAAACGAATTATTTGTATTCTCTTTAATTAAATCCGCTTTTTATTTAGCTTCCTCTGATATTTTCTCCTTAGGATTTGACTAACTGTTTTGAGTATAAGAATAATAAATAATTGCTCTTGGAGTGTGCGCTTTAATAAACAATTTATTTATTTGATTAGTGTTAAAAGCGTAAGTTTGAGCGGGTATAAATTGATTCTAGTTGTGACTTAAAGTATTGAGCTGATCTTAATCTCTTCTCCAAGGGCAACCGTTCAAAATTGCTGGTGCGCAGACTGAAGCTGTCATCATCAGAGTTTGGTTTGCCTCTACTGTGGCTACCGTATTCCAGTCTCTGTTCGGCAGTGTCTCAGCTTTAAATTAGGCAAAATTTTATTCTAAAATTTTTCATTGGAACGGCAGAACAGTCAACGAATTAATGCGTTTTCTGATGATTTCACCTAATAGTAAATTTAACTTAAGGTTGTTAAAATCAAAGCAACCAAAGCATTTGCCTATGCCAACAATAGAACTTCCTTAGACCCATGGTAAATATCAATTTCTCCATTTAACAGGTTTTCAATTAATACTTCAACTTTAAATCTCATTTAGCACAATAATCGATTCTTCGTTCCTCGCGTCGTTGTTTCTAATTTGCGCTTTGATCACAATCTGCAATTCATTAAACGATTTCATTTATCTGAAGTTTAATTTTCGATGCTTATTCTTTTGTGTTAGCTATTTGACCCTGAAGAGAGCCTCTCAAAAGCGTCCCTCTAAAGGAAGTTCGAGAATGTTCATGTAATTTATTCACCGGCAGCTTCACAAACATACTCCGTCGATCGTTTAATTACATAGCTTGCTGACAACATTTGCATAATTTTATTCTCCTTTATTATTCTGGTTGTATCTCTTAGCTGTAGGTCATTTGCATTTTATTTTCGATTTCCTACATCTCCTGATATCCGACGACATCTTTTACCTACTCAAATCTCGGCTTCAATTCTTTCCTTCGTAAGTCGGCTTCACTTGTTCTCAATCTATAGTTTGCAATTTGTGTCCATCCCCTCCTCAACGTGGTACGACGGTGTCAACCATGTCTCGATGGCCGATCGTACATGGGCTAACGGGGCTATGGCGATGGTGTCACCAGGGCGTGGTGGATTTCCGACCGGCCTTCGCATCTCCTATAAAATACCACATGAGCCCGACGACGGCACCATGACTCGACGTGTGTTCCCCGCCACAAAAGGGTTCAACAGCCACAGGATTACATGGACTCCTGGACAGTACCCCGTACTTCCGAATGGCGAATGAGCTCTCAGCAGCCAACGGCAACCATGCAACTTACTGCTGCCTTGCAGACTGAGCTTGGATGTGCAAAGGCTAGAGGTGCGTCCTCGATCAAAAAGCCGAGTGGTGAGGGGACACCACTTGTACCAAATTCCAAAGAAACTCCATGAAATCAATGGAGCCGGCTTATCCTCCAAAAGGAGTCAGCCGCAGTAAAGTAAGTCATAGACGTCCATATTTGTAAGTCAAACAAGCATGTGATGAGTCTCAATGTACATACCCATGTCCTGCTTCTCTCTACTCTTTTTCTCTGATAGCATACAACCTGAAGCGCCTCAGGTCGTGTTGGTGTTAGTTTGGAAATCTTTTTTCTGAAATCTCTGGCTAGGTGTTTTGGAACTAACAAATTTGTTATACCCTAAAGGAATAAATATCCCGGAATACAGACAGGCTCAGTGAACACTAGGTGTACTATCGATGTCTTCAGAAGTTGCCAGTAAAGTGATACTTTTAAGAGCAATAATTGCGCTAGTCTCGTTTGCCCGCATCACGTAGTGCCGCCTTTAATTCTCAGTTTAGTACATCCAACAGTCCACTTGCACGTAGATTATACGCATAAGTTCTTTGGCCTTATTTACTAGAGCTCCATAAACAAAACCACACCGAAGGGTACAAAATTGTGGCCTATTTTGCTGTAAATCGTCATCATCATCATCATCATCATCATCATTGACAGCTCTGTGTAAATGCTTTTAATAATTTGTGCTCCAGTGCCAAGAAAAAAATAATAAAATTAATTTTTTTAAATAAAAATAATATTTTAAAACAAAAATGTTAAAAGGTGAAGAATCTAGTTCGGATGAAGATACTTACCTAAGTAACACATAAATGAGGCAACCTAGATCTCTACAGAATACTATTATGGCCATGTCAGCTTTAGGACAATTTGGCAGCGTCAATAGAGCTTTTTTACGGTTTTCATGTTATCGCTCCACAAACACGACCAAAAATTCCGATCAACTCTGCCCAGCTTAGAAGAGAAAATTAAGAAGATGGTTCTACCATAAGTTTGCAGCAAGATCGCAACTAAACTCGATTCCATACCGTATTGCGCAAGGTGTTCAAAGAAGAACTATGATTCTCACGTAGACGTCATCCTGATAAGAGAACGGATTCTTTACTGTCCAGTTTGATTGTAGTTATATTTGGCGGTTTCTTTCATGTGTGAGTCTGTTCACCTTGTTTATTATGCCAGTTTGACATTGGCTGAAATAATAATGCTCTGTCAGGTAAGCGAATTGGAGAAATTCGTAAAACGTGACGGAGCCAGCTCAATTGATGGAGCTTTTATTTTTTGTCTAATGAGGCGTAATTGTTTGCGGATCCAAAAAATACGTCCATGTATGCCAGTGTCGATTATTCGTTGGCGATAATCTACGTGAACTATGTCTCTTAAACAGTGGTGGTCGAATGTCTATTGTCGTCTTAGATCGTTTACCATAAAGAACGCCACGTTCCTCAACGGCTTAAACTACGTCTGAAATTTGTACTCAAATATAATATATGTTCCGTATCGAAATGAAATTCCTTCTTGTTTAAACGCTCAACTTCAACACGCATGCTGTTCATGACTAAGACTCTATCGGAACTTATTTCTGTACTTTAGTCGGAAAATAAAGCTTCCTTGCTGTCGCCTTTGCGGCAATCGATGGCAGCCTATTTAAGTACACCGAAAATGCGACGTTGATTAAGGTTTTTGGCATTTAATTTAGTGGATGCCTTTAAGCGTGTCTCACAAATTAGGCTGTGTACAGTTATCTACTCAATTAAAATGATTCGACTCGTGAGCATAGGACAATACCGACCACCTAATTGTCTAGCTGATACCACAATTGACAGTTTCGGGACAAATTTTGTCATATCTTGATTCCGTTTAAGGAATATAGCCATCCCATCTGTCTAGCTTGAGAAAATGACGTGGTACCAGATTTTCGAATCCAATATCCTGCATATAAAGATGGTGCAGCTCCTTCTGTAATACTCGTAGGATCCTGTACTCTTGTTTCAAATACGCAAAAGAAATATTATTAAATTCTCCTGTGCAAAACAAAAGAAATGACATATATAAATATTTTCTTTTCATAGTATTATGACTTGTCTTATATATAAATTGGAAAGCAAAACAAGATATTATTATTTATTATTTCTATCTTGTTTTGCTTTCCAATTTATATATAAAGATATGTTCATGAGTAGATATTTGAGAAGAACATGAGAAAGAAAAATTTCTTTTTGTTTTTGCACACAGGAAGGGTACAATGAATTTTATTAAAGCTCGCATTTCAAAAGAACATTCATTTTATTTGCAGGTATGTATTAGGTGTTGCGAACCTAGTAACAAATTTGTTTGCCCGAAATACACCACAGAATTTCTTGTTTCTCGCTGTCTTTTAATGTTCACAAAGAAATTTCGCTGACGTGAAAACCTAACATAAGTATAATGAATGATAGTTTACCTGATTTTTTTCGATCTTCGGCTATGCAACATTGGAATCTCTTTTTATTCCAATGCCGCGTTTTGCGTACGCGGGTAGTAGCTTTGCACGGACAGTTTCACAAAGATCCGATTGATCACAATTTCCAATTTTGTTTTGTCTTTGATCGGGTTCTATCACATCTTTGTTTACTGGCGACGTTTCGGTGCCTACTTTCCAGCACCATCCTCTGCCATTATACAGCACAATACTCACAATAGCAGATTTAAACAAATGTGGAATCTCTTGTTTGTTCTTTATCCATCATAATGATGGAATGCACAACAGTTATTGGTAGATTGAGAAAATTGGAAAAACGAATGCAAAGAGGTAGAATTGAAAATGAAGTTATCTCAAGTAGCCTGATTTCGCATTTCGACTGTGCACGACTCAGCAGAAAAGGCGACCCTTTTCATCTTGCCCGACAACCGATGCCGTGTAGATTCATTATTGTTTCTGTTATTCATGGTTATATGTAAGCTATGAAAGAACACAAGGTCGCCAATGTCTATTGGTGATGGTTTTTTCTTAGATAGTCTGCCACTAAAGTTGACGAGTACTTTCTGCTCAGGCTTAAGTGTTCGTAGTTTTCTTCATCAGCCGAATATTTCCCTTCGTATCTGGCATACTTGTTCTCATTTAATCATTACCTATTTAATATTAAGTGTTATCTCCCTCCTTTATTATGCAGTTATGCGTGCTCCATCTGAACTGGTCACTGACGCCTTTGGCATTGCCATTGTGGAATCTTTGCAGTGACAATGCGCGAGATTAATTTGTCCTGTTACTCTAATTTCCGATAAGTTACAGGCAAAGAATACGAGTTAATCCCATATACAGCGTTTATGTGCAGTTCTTCTGATTCTGTCCAGGCCACTTTGAATAAATTAGTAGTCGCCCAAACTAATCATTCGGCTTAAATTACATAATCGCACAGCGGTATTTTCACAGAATCACTAATTACTCACTTCAACTATGCGGTTTCAAGGCGAAGATCTTTACGTATTTGAAAAGTATATATATATATTTTGATTTCTGAATCAATAACGCCACCACTATTAGCGACGAGGTGAGTATGAGAATCGTGAAATCTTGAGTAACACTTTCCAACCGTCGTCATTTATGGATAAATTCAATTATCTTAATCTGCTTTAAAGATCATGTGTACAGTGCATTTTTGCGTGCAGTTGTTTTATCCACTTGTGCAACTTGGTACTTTAGAGTCAGATATCTTAGACGCTTACAGACTCTCGACCACCGTTGTTTGAGAAGCGTAACCCATATAGATTACCAACAACTATTAAGCAACTATGAGATTATTAGACGTATATTTGGAGCGACAAACAAGTGCTCCTCGTTAGAAAAACAAATAAGGCTCTACTACTTGCGTTGGTTCTAACATGTTTTGCACGTGCCATCAATTCGATTGCCCAGTTGATTACTATACTGTCGCCCAACACCAGATTGGCTTAGAAATCACGATGGGCAGATTCTGACATAGCGAAAACAGCTAAAGAAAACTAAAATAAAGTTTGCTGTTATATGATTCGTTCGTCTAGTAAACGGAGACCGTGTACGCATCATAGTCCCTATTTGGAAGCTTTGTGCGACATAATATCGAATCGAGTTGACTGGCGATCTTGAATCGACTTTCTTGTCAAATAAAAAAACAATAATTGATTGCGCGGGTGGTGGTAACAATTCTTTAAATCAAGTTTGCGAGCTTGAAGTAAACACCAATCCCATAGTTTTAACCAGTCGTCGAACAACATAACAAAACTACCGCCAGCCGCAACGCACTGACGCGTTTCGACCTTCCTTGATCATCATCAGAGTACGACGGCAAACTGACTATCGAGGATCAAACCGCATTGAATATATATAGAAATCAAATTTAGATATGCGGCTCTCACCTCTAGCAGTCTCGCATACATTAAGCTTGACTGGAAATGTCGGCTACACAATTTCTATGCAATCACGAACATTAACTGTTTGCATCTTTCGCTGTTTACTTCAAGCTCGCAAACTTGATTTAAAGAATTGTTACCACCACCCGCGCAATCAATTATTGTTTTTTTGATTATATTGCTGTAAGGCGGATATCGTCTTGACCTACAGCTGATTTGACAATAATGGTATGTGCAGACGTCTAGGCTGTCTCATTTCTGTATGCCTACCAGGTAAGTATTTCCATTTGAATCAGATCCTCTCATTCAAAAGTCTCTCTAACATTTTTTGTTTGAATTTTATATTTCTGTCATTATTTATTCTCTTTAGTTATTTATTATTATTTTTTTTACATTTTTCGTATTTGTATATGAAATTGAATAATCAGCTGTTACACTTCGTTGTATTGTTTTCTGTGGTAAAATATTGTTTTAATAATTATGTTAATAAATTTAGTTGCCAATAATGTTGATCTGTTTAAGCAATTGCATAGCATTTAGTTTGTGCAACAATCAAAATTTTTTTTAATCATGTGTAACTTTGTAACGTGTTAATGTGAAAAGCGTATCGAAAAATTCAAAGAATTATTTAAAAAAAGCTATAAAATAATTTCTATTAGATGAATCTTAGCAGAAGCCTGTTTATATATATATATATATATATTTATATTATCAGTGAACCTTAATAAAATTCGTAGTTCCCTTTCCATGTGTAAAAAGAAAGAAATTTTATCGGATCCTAAATCAGTTGCTTTCTTATATGTAGCGCGACGGGGAAAAGATTAGTTACCTTAGATTGTACTCAAGTAACAAAATGAACTTGTATATATATATATATATATATATATATAGGTGTGTTTGAGCTTGTGTTTGTGTTTGCATGCATATAAAATATGTTTATTCATATAATCAACAGTCCAAAATAGGAGTGAACGTTTATTTTTTATCATGATTAAAAAGAAAAATATCTTTTAAAAGTGGCTTGGTTATCTTTAATTTATTTTCGGAACTGGTTTAATCAATCTTTATTTTGTAGTGGCGGATCCACCATATTACAAATTTTGAATCATTTTAAATTGTCGCAATTTGATGGGATAGATAGATATTATGCATTATTTGGCTAAATGTGATTTATGAAATTTTGTACAAGCATCGTTCTGTACATGAAGGAATGAATTATTGTCTAAAATTTATCTAAATTTTTAAAAATATATTTCCAGGATAGCTACAGTGCGTGAAAATTGTTTTTTGTTTTGCTGATTTTTGACAATGCTTTAAAACTAAGTAATGCTTCAATACACAGCGTATTTATCAATTTGCTCAACTTAAATACAAAAATAGCTGAATGCGAACGTATGCATTAGCAGATGTTTTTCTCTACTTAATTCGTTACCAAAAGTCTGCTTAACAATGGAATTAGGAAATCAATTTTTCGTCTTTCTCGAATTGCGTCAATACATGTAACAATTGGCCGTTCTGCAGTGTTCTGCGTCTGGTTAAATACAATGGGATTGGTGTTTAGTTGAAGCTAAAAAAATTAATTGTAAAAGTTTTCTTATTTTTTAAACAATCGCTGATTGCGCGGTTGGTGGTCACTTTGGTTTATTCTTCTGGTCATAATTGAACTAATTTGTTACTAGGCTCGCAACACCTAATACATACTTGCATATATATTAGTTCTGCACAAAAAACAGTATTTAACTGTTATATATTGGATTGAATGATGTCATGCTTACCGCGGAATGTGATAACTGTTATCGATCAAGGCCAGAGTGTATGGATTTACTCGAGTAACAGGTGGTCAGAAATTGTTGTAATTCTCAATTTCGGTGAACTATAGCATAAATTGATATCCATCAGGTTGGTATCATGTACCGACTCGGTAACCATAGTGTTAGTATCATGTACCTTTTCGGTACAATAATGTTGGTATCGGGTACTGGCACAATTGCCATAGTGTTAGTATCTTTACAGACTCGTTATATATATTATACAGAGTGAGTTAGCCTTGAAGTCGCATTGTCGAAACTTTATATGATGATAGTTTTACTACTTTAGGTTTACACTTCCGTCTAGTAGATTGTACCGTCCTATTATCCCACATTCCTCACCCAAATATATAGTGTTTAAAGGGCGTAATAGCGGCTCCTATTGATGAATCTTCTTATTTGTTGTCGTCACTGGTTTCGCGTTTCATTTAAGAATAAGTACTATAAGCGTGCACCTGTTAAAACCTTAGTTTCTCTCATGTTGCCGACTTTCTAGTAAGGTATGCTGTATGTGAGGTCACAAGGCGTGATCAGCTTTTTAAAAAAACGCTTATTCATATTTGATCTTCATCACTTAGGTAACCGTTGAATTCTAATGACGCCAAGGGATTTTTGAAATGTTTCATTTGGCATAACTAGCGGTATTTACAGGATAAATTCAACCATTTGCGATCGTGAGTTGTCGCTTTGCACTAACAATTTCGCAAAGATCCAATTGATCTCCAATTCCATGTACGCAGTTAGTTCGTCTCATTTTTCGAAGGCTTTTACGTCGTTCATACTAACCACTGTAGATGATGTACGTTCTAATCCTCGTTGTACCTCATTTCCAGTAGTTAATGCGAATGATGTTTAAACCTTGAGAGGAAAGGCACGAATCAGCATCCAACTATCACGAAGACGAACTCGATGGGATCAATCGGATCTTTGTGAAACTGATTGTGCAAAGCGACAACCCACGATCGCAAATCGTGACATCCATCACTGTGACGCCCGCACTTCGCATCCTTCAAAACATATTTAATTCAACTATGCATGCGATAAGAGCTTATTCCACATAAGTACGCATAATTGTTCTAACAGCAACGCGAAGACCGTATATAAAACTGAACAAAATAAGAATGAAGCGCAGGCTGCCATTGGCTTGTTGTTGTAGATGTTTCGAAACTATGCAACCGAGACACTCAGAAGTAATCTGTGTGTTTATAATTGCTGATACAAATTAAACATAGCAAAAGGCTATAAAATGCAATTCAACTGCACGACTGGTTTCGGTCTTATTGACGTCTCTCAATGTTAGTCTGAAATTCTGCAGCTGAGACTGGAGCCCTAGGGTTATTTTATTCGGAGCCACGCAAGTCATATCCTTCGCTGTGGTCATGGCGCATTGTTTTTTATGTTATTTTTGTACTAATATGTGCCTTTTTTGGATCCACGAGGTTTTCGCTTTCCACCCTAAGTTCAAACTAACCATCTACGTTTATTATTATAATCAAGGTTGCGGTCTTGATATAAACACCTGACCCATTAATTACTTACATATGTCAGTATAAACTAAGAATTGTATAGTGTAGAAAGGCAATTCATCCAGTAGACCGGTTTCGTCCTTATTGGGAACTCATCAAGTACTGGCCAGAATTTGCCGCGGACAGGATACGAACCCGGGCACGTCTGCTTCGGAATCTGGTGCTCTAACCACTGAGCTATCCTGCCGCACACTACACTACACACAATTTTCAGTTATATACTAACTAATGTAACTTGTTAGTCAATTTTTCCTTTAGGTGGAGCTCATATGGCATCCATTTAGACCCAAAGTTCCAACTAACCATGCCCAATCTGTCATTACTGAACAGACACCACATTACATGGGAAAGTGGTATTGAAATGAACATTTATATAATTAAACGAACATTGGTTGCGCGGGTTGTGATAACAATTATTATAATTGCCTTTTCTACATTATAAAATTCTTAGTTTATACTGACATATGTGAATAATTAATGGGTCAGGTGTTTATATCAAGACCGCAACCTTGATTATAATAATTGTTATCACCACCAGCGCAACCAATGTTCGTTTAATTATATAAATGTTCATTTCAATACCATTTCCCCATGTAATGTGGTGTCTGTTCAGTAATGACAGATTGGGCATGGTTAGTTGGAACTTTGGGTCTAAATGGATGCCATATGAGCTCCACCTAAAGGAAAAATTGACTAACCAAGTTACATTAGTTAGTATATAACTGAAAATTGTGTGTAGTGTAGTGTGCGGCAGGATAGCTCAGTGGTTAGAGCACCAGATTCCGAAGCAGACGTGCCCAGGTTCGTATCCTGTCCGCGGCAAATTCTGGCCAGTACTTGATGAGTTCCCAATAAGGACGAAACCGGTCTACTGGATGAATTGCCTTTTCTACACTATACAATTCTTAGTTTATACTGACATATGTAAGTAATTAATGGGTCAGGTGTTTATATCAAGACCGCAACCTTGATTATAATAATTGTTATCACCACCCGGGCAACCAATGTTCGTTTAATTAAACCATCTACGTTCTTTCCTAATAAGAGAGGCATCATGCCACCTGGGCACTAGAAGGTAAATTAGTAAATTGTTGGTATAAATTAACCGTCGCATATGAGACAGCAAATGCAGTTCACCTAGTAGACTGGTTTCATCATTAATGGGCACTGGTCAGCAGTAGCCGGAATATCCTCGGCCGGAATTTCAGTTATGCTAGACAAATTTATGCCACCGACGTCACGGATTACATGCAGGTTTCAACGGGGAAGAGGTTAAGTTGTATATCTCTATAGGAAATATTTCTGACTTCAACTAATAACTGACCTAGTAGGGCAACGACGGCCTAGTAGATGAATCGCATTTCAAAACCCATTAAAAATTTAGATACACCATTACTTGTGCTCCATTATGCAATAGGTTTTACGCACCTAGTAACAAATTAGTTCAACTATGACCAGAAGGATAAACAAAAGTCAGCATGAGTGGAAGGTATAATCTCGTGTGCACATTGGTTTCGTCCTTGCTGACGACTCATCGGTTGGAGCCGGTATTACTCCCTACACCATATATTTGGATGAGGCATGTGGGACAATTAGGCGGTACAATCTGATGTACGTGTGCGAACTCAAGAAGCAGTTGAATTAACTTCACATAAAGTCGGCAGTAATGCGACTTTTGTGGGTGTGCATCCTTGTGCGATTGGAATAATTCTCGTTTTACAATGTTTGAGATCTGGTTAACCTTTTGTCACTAGATTGCGTTCTGATCAGGCTTTTTCGGATTTTCTACTTGCTTATTTCATTGTGTCGCAGTGTTTATGAATTTTGCTGTGTCTCCTTAATAACGATGTAATGTGTGGCGATTTTAGTATCAACCGCTCTGCTAGTTGTGCAATTTTGGGCTTTGTTGATGCTATAACCGATTTCATTAGTGTGTTAGCTTCTTACGTAATGCGGTCTCAGCTAGGTTGTGTGTTGGTCGATGTTGGTCTAACAAATATGCGGATTTCGCATGACACTTGAATATTATTGATGAATCGTGTGATTCGTAGCCAGTTGGTCACATTTTTGTGCCTTCAGGGCGGGTGGCTGTTGTTTGACAGAAAGGGCTTCGCTTATATCTTATACGATAACCAACTTTGCTTTGTGTAGAAATGACAGTTTACTTAAATTGTAGGTGTTCTCCTTTTGCTAAATTATTTTACACTATTCATGATTTTCCAGACCGGGCAGATTTTTTTTGCATTAATTTCGGAAATAAATGTTGCTGTATCCTGTTGATCAATTGCTTTGCTAGTACATGAAATATATGTGCCACCGCGTATACCTTTGAATTTGCACATTGAACGATTGTGGAAATTCGGCCATTGATTTTTTTCTTTTTTCGTGATGTGATTTCTTTTAGGAACATTTACCTTAACGGTAATTCGAGGAGGATATTTTTGGAGGTAGCTTCTGTGACACGAGAGGGGTATAGCCTGTTATTGAATAATATAAACTGCTCCGATTAGTTGCTCATTAGCGAAATTCCGTCAAGCTGCTCAACTATTTCTCTTTTTTGTGCTCCGAGCGAATTGTTCTGTCTCGGTCTGCTAAACTTTGTTATTAAGTTTCTATTTTTGGCAGTTCCGTGCGCTGCTGTTGTTGCGAATGCATTGTCCAGTAAGCCTAGATGTATTGCGAAATACCAATGGCGCATCATCATTTTCTAATTAAGTGAGTTGGGTGTCCAAGTTGCTAAGTGTGTTGTCTTTCTCCTTTTCATGCGTGAGTGTGATGTCAGGATTAGTTGCATCGGATCGTTTCAGAGTTTCAGCTGGATCTACTGCTTATGAGATGAAAAATACTCTATCCATAAATCGTTTGCAAAATGTGCACTGGCCGACTATATTCATTCGACTTGTTGCTCGATGTGGTACATGACTACCTCGAGGTGGTCGAAGAAAATTGCCTTAAATTAAAAATGTGTAGTTTATAGCAAGTGAAAGGCTGAACTGGCTCTTAAATAATTTTTCTATTGTCGAATGCCTTGATTAAATCTTTTCAGGCTCATTTGCTTAAAGTAGAGCAATAGAATCTGCCAACATTACTATCGAACCGGATTAAAATAGTCAAGAAATGCCAGAAAAATCAGTAATTTTGGAGCATATTTGGTAAACAGTGCACACAACCAGTTTTACATTTTTTAACTTCTACATAAAGCAAAGTCGAATCTATTTGTATGCTAATTCAAAGCACTTTATATCATACAACGAGAACTCGCCAAATTATATTCATATTTTGTATTAAAATGTTACAGTTCTTTAAATCAATTTTGCGAGCTTCAGAAAGGCACCGATTCCATTGTATCTAGCCCGCCGCCCTGCCTTATAAAATTACTATCAGCAACACATACAGATACGTGGCGACCTACCGCGATCATTGGCCGCAGCGACGGAAAACTGACTAAAATCAAATCAAGTTTGCGAGCTTAAGGTTAACACCAGTCCCATTGTATTTAACCAGTTGCATAACGACAAAACTACCGACAGTCACACGTACTGACGCGTTTCGCTCTTCCTACATCATCATCAAAGCACGACGGAAAATCGTAGTTACGTTTCTTATTCATAGTAGGCTTGCAATCCTTCTACTTGACTGTAAGTATTAACTGTATTATTTCTATGCTTAGTTTCATTGTCCACGAGTCATTACTACTTTCAATAAAAATCTAGTATCCATTCAAACGCGCCAATCCGTTAGACTGCTATCATCAAGCATTAAACTGGAATGACCTCAAACGTGATTGGAAGTAGCTCCACAAACAGAATAACTTTTAAGTTAACAACTTCTGAGATAGCGCAATAAGAAAGCGATTTCTTTTAAAATTTATACACCCCTTGATTTTACCATGGGAACAGTGCAAATCATGAACGATGCAATGTGACAATTAAACTTCGGAAAAAAGCGTACACGCAATATCAATAAAAGAGAATTTATATCGTAACATGACTTGATAATATAAGGAAATAGCCTCTAACCCCACACAGTAACCTATTCACGCACATTTTCGAATCACCACGACTTGCAAATAAAAGCAAATCTTAACAGTAGACTAGCAGTCATCCACTCAATAAAATAGAAACACACCCAATTTATAAGCGAAAAAATTTATTTGTATTGTTAATTATTCATGAAATAAATTTTCCATTTATCTTCAATTAAGGTTCTCTCGAGTTTAAAAAGATTGTTCTAAAATCAACTATACGTATATTTTGCGATTTGGTCCTCGTCGTTCAAGTGTTCTTTGGGCTATGATGATAATCGTGGAAGGTCGGAACGCGTCAATACACGTGACTAACAGTGGTTGGGAAACGAGGCTTAATGGTTAGAGCACCAGATTCTGAAGCAGACGTGTCCAGGTTCGAGCCCTGTCGCGGCAAATTCTGGCCAATACGAAACCGGTCTACTGGGTGAATTTCCTTTTCCACACTAATACAATATTTCGTTTATATTGACAAATGTATGTAAATAATGCGTCAGGTGTTTACATCAAGATCGCAAACTTCATTAAAAATAATTGTTCCAGGAAATATTTGGATTTTATTTTACTTTATGTGATTTTGTGAATTATGGATTTAATATTGTAATACTGTAGCTACTTAATATATTAAAGGACTTGATTGTTAGGAAATACAAATTAAAGGAAGCCCAGCATTGGCCATCTCAAAAGGAACCTTAATTAGATGCGACGATGCAGTTTTTTTAATGGCGAGTGAATAGAACAGGTTGTCTTAAAATGTCAATTTTGTAGTGCTCGCGTGACAATTATTTGAATCTAATCGGACGAAAGCAGCTGCTTCTTAAGCAGTTTGGACGGTGGTAGTTTTAATCGATCATAATGATAAATTCGCACGAATAATTTGCTTTGGCATTTGTTGCATCGTAAAATTAACACCAGGTTCCAGAGTCGTTTGCATAATGTGCAATATCAGTCGCAATATGATTATTACATTTCACAATTTCGAAAGCTATTCGTGGTAGAAACATTTGTTAAAGTGCTATGATGACTGGTTTAGAGAAATTTAGCTCATAAACATACCGGATTAACATTTTCTGATTACGGATAATGGTTTTCTGGATCTCGCTACTCTTTCCTTGTTGCCTAATATTGTCAGTGTGCACACTATCAGAAATCTCGCCAGTGTCTTTAATCTCTGTTACAAAAAACAACATGAAGACACCAGCAGTTCCGACGTCAATAAATAAGTTGAGCGAGGTGTGGCAGTGGCGTTCCTATCGAACACTAGAACCCATAGCGATAGTTTTTGAGCGAGATTAACTTATGCAGTCAAGGACGGTAGGCTTACCTTAACGGACTTCATGTTGACATTTTGTGTGCTATCGATTCTATTACAAAAGCGATAATACAATGCGATGCTTTCACCGGGCTGCAGGCTTGCCTTGGAACTCGTTCATGTGAGTACGGCTTATTACCATAGATAATCAAGCATCGGCTGCCTTTCGATGTGTAGCTTCTGGTTTTTCGTTTGTTTATTTCCCACGCGAGTCCGCGTCAATATCGAACACTTTCTATCATTGTGTTAGAAGTTTTCCGCACAATAGTTCGAGCTTCCGGCTCAGTATTTCAGAATTTTTTTACTTCGTTATCATCACAATTCTCAGCTGAAAGTGACTTGAATTGGTGCGTTTATTGTTGTATTTATAGGCCTCATGACTTAGCAGCTACCCCGCGTTTTGTTTTAAGAAAGTAACGCTTCATTCTAATCAAAGTTCATGCCACTCATTGTTTGGCGGTAGAAATATTTCTCATTTAGAACATGTCATTCAATAACATGTTCATACAGGCGTTTTTATGTAAACATATATCTGTGTATATACCTATTTATAGAGAGAAACCCACAAATGGTTAATTTTAATAATCTATTTTTGGTATATCGTATTGGAGATAACACATATTTTTTGTCGTGACCTTGTAAACAACCCTTATAGCGCACTAATGTTATGTTAAAATATAGAGATTATATGCGATAAGCTCTAATAGACTGTAAATACGACACCAAATTTGATTTTTAATCGACCGGTTTAAACAAATTATGTAACTGTCTATAATGTCGAGAAATTGTTTGATAGAACATCATATAATTATATATATATATATATATATATATAGTCAATGTACCATAAACCCAATTCGTTCAGCTGAAACAGTTTACAAGAATGGGGATCTGCAAAATTACTGAATTTAACAGTAAATATAATCAAAAGCCTACATAGATCCAGTTCGATATATATATATATATATATATATGCTGTGTATGTGTGTGCGTTTGCGTTACGTGAGGTCATTTTAAACCAACATTTAATAAGGTAACGAATGAAATGCATTAAATTGACTGGTTCCTTTTATACGGATAACAAAAATGTAATAAAAGTTCAGCAATTATTCTTTAATTCAGTATCACTTCCGCTGGTGGCATGGTGTCTATTCTTCAATGACAGATCGAGGATGACTAGTTAGAACCTTAGACTTATAGCGGTTCCAATTGCATTCATCTGAAAATTAAAAAAAAAGTTGGCATATAAGTTGGAACCCCGGACATGGTAATTATGGCAGGTATTTTAATGTGAACAATCTACGAGGATGACATCAGTACATAAACTGAATTTCAGTTGCTATTTTATTTAATGCTTCATTTAGATAATTAAAAGAACATAATTTAAACTATTTTTCTGGGTGCGGATTCGTCCCTTTCTACTGATGGCTACAACATCGTTCATACTATTATTATAATTAAAACGTTACTTAACAATCTTTCGTTTATATGCATTCTGGGTTTTCATTTGTTGCCACCCACATAATCAAATGAAAACCCAGAATGTATATATATATATATATATATATATATATATATATATATATATATATATATATATATAGTGTGTGTGTGTGAAACAATTGCTATGTAAACACTAAAATTAGAAGTATTTACTTACTGATCATAATTGGTTTTGAAGAGAGTAATAACTGTGTCTCCTAAGCACATTAATGTTAAATAGTTCAACGTTACAGATTATGTCGAGAAGGTGCTACCTCGTTGATTTATATCTGGCATTTTTCAGTTGCTGGTTTCCCCTTAAACATCTGAAATTAGTGGTTTGTTTCTGTATTGTAAATAAAATATAGTTGACAGTTCAATGTTGATAGTTTTTATCAAATCTCTAAGAAAAAATTTGAATACTTCCGCTGAATCATTTCAAAGTCATAGATATTGCTTTACTGTTTTCTATTAAATGTTACCTTGTAATTCTGTAATTTTCATAAATGCACAGATTGCATGCTCCTGGTGTTTTGAAATAAAGGAAATTATAGATTTAAGAATTTTGGTACTTATAATTTGTTTTCGTGCCGAACTTTGTTTGACACTCTGTTTATCTTCATATTTCATTTTTAAGCCAAGTTTGCAGCGGAATTTTAGCTTTGACAGTGCTCAGTTCTGGAAGTGAATTCACTGAAAGTCTACGCACAACACTGTTTGCCAGTTTTACGACGTCTTGTATTATCGGAACAATCATTCTACTATTCTTGAGGAATCCAAAACTCTGTCAGAAGTTAAAATAAAAGTTATGATTTTCCCTTTTTTTCTTTATTAAGAACTCTCCTCACATTGATTTTTCCATGCTTGATGCTTTTCGTATCACTACTCTTCAGGTTGAAGCAGTTTAAGAAGTTTATGGTACTCATAAATTAAGCGTCTTATTCAACTCATTTGCGAAGACTAGCTTTCTTCAAATTCAGGATTGATGATATATGAATATAGTTGATAAATTCTATTTTCGACTGTCAGTTGGATAAACCTAAAATCAACCCCTAGTTTTTCTCTCCTGTGTTATCTATGCTTTACAATCCTGTTTTGCTTTAATCCGTGTTGACTTGCTTCGCTCAGAATATTTATTTTGATCAAAGGAGATTCTAATGTAACTTTCAGGGTCTTTTTTTGCAGTTGTCTTCCATATTTGTTGGCAGTGTTCTAAAATAATTTTGAACTATTAATTTATAAAAAAAGTTATCCCTCTACAAATGTTTATTTTTTGAAAAGATCAGAGGATGCGAGAATATTATAGTTTTTTCAAGTTCAAAATTTCATTTTCTTTTTAAAATTTATTCTCATCATTATGAAACGACAAGGTAAGAAGCTTTGTACGTTTATTCTTTTATAAAGTATTAAACGTAATTAAAATTAATACTGTTCAAAATCGATAATTGCTATCGAACGTTGTAGCCGCTTACTTTCGGCAAGAAATTGAAATGGATGGCTAGTTGGTATGAGTTTAATCTCTATTGCCGAAAATGCTTACTTTTTCATAGCTTCCGATGTAAACGATTGGAGTGAGTTATGCAATTAACAGATATATAGGTTGAATTTATAATGTAATTCAGTGAAAATCGAAATAAAGCTGTATTTCCGATATTTCTTTGCCTCAATACTGACTTGGTCATAATAGTGTTGTGTAGAAGTTCAGTTTTCCTTACTTCCATGTTTTATCCAGGTAAGTATGCTAATTATAATTAGGCGTTCTTCCATAAATGCCAATAAAATTTGTGCACCTCAAATTATTATTTTTGTTGTTATGTATATAGATTTATAAGGCAGTGAAAAGTTAATTTATAATGGCTTTTGTATTGCTGTGCATGATGATGAAACAATATAATGATCATAAAATATTTCATATTTGTTACAAATTTCGTTTAATTATAGTATGATGCTGAGGATGATAACAATACGCAGTATCAAGATGAACGTAGATCTATAAATAGACGCTCGAATATTGGTTCAATCGCGCAACGGTAAGGATTGATTTGTTCTTTTCTAAAATTGTAATTGAAGCGCATTAAAATTAATAATTTTAGAAACATATTTTAACATTAATTTCATTTAATATCATATATATATATATATATATATATATATATATATATATATATATATATATATATCTTTCAGTATTAATGAAACAACGCTTAAGGTGGTCAAAGCGATTTTTCATTTAGACGCCTAATACTGAAATTTTCCAAGTCTTTAAAGGTTAAATTTGCTGCGGCTGCTGCCGGAAACTATAGGTGCTTTGTTTGAGTCTAGATATACTCACCACTGCGCCATCCCTGCCATACACCTCTTGTGGAAATTTTCAATCATATACTAACTAATGTTTTCACTAGCCTTTGATTTAGATGAATCCTATCGCTGCATCTCGTTGACCTAAATTTCTAGCTTGTTGTTACATATATATATATATATATATATATATATATATATATATATATATATATATATGAAACGAGAAACAGATAGCCGCCGTGCCAGGGGGCACAACGAACTCTTTATGTATGTATTTATGTATATACATAAATAGCTTTAAGCAAAGCATCCATCCCCCTCCTCAACGTGGTACGACGGTGTCAAACCACAGCCTCGATGACTCGATCGTGCAAGATGGGCTACTAACGGGGCCATATGGTGGTGGTCACCAGGCGCGGTGGATCTCCGGGACCGGCACTCGATCTCCTTATAAATTTTCCACGATGAGCCCGGACGACGGTGCACCACGACTCGGCGTGTGTTCCCCCCGCCACAAAAGGGGACAAATGCAGCCGCCAGGATTGGCATGGACTCCTGACAAAGTACCTCCTGTACCTCCCGGAATGAGCGAACGAGCTCTCAACAGCCACCGGCAACGGCATACTATTTACTGCCGCCTTGCAGACTGCGCTTGGAGTGTGCAAAGGCCAGTGAGCGTGCCCTTCCGATCGGTGCCGAGTGGCGAGGGGACACCAATTTTGGTAACCTCAAATTCCCAAGAAACCTGCATGAAAAAACGTCGGTAATCCCGCGAATACTGATCATTCATGCTACGGCGTCCCCGGCAAGCTGACGACAGCCCTGTGCTCCGCCAGAGGCGCTGGGGGTGCGTCAGGCGTGAAAAGCTATCTGGTTTTACTGCAGCGAAAAACAATCTATTACTATTTCGGGTGTTGGAATGTTCGGAACATCGCTTCGATATCGGCAGCCGCAAGCACCACGGCCAAATCTTTACGACTCACCAGATCGAAGTTGTAATGCCCAGTCTGGAAGTCCGACCGCTCCGGCAACGGGATCAACGTCGATAGAGGCACCGTCGGCAGAATCAAACACACCTGATGCGCACGTCAGCGGACCAGCTGGACGGGTCCGGACAACACGGTGTAGCGCATACTTTTGACTTGGTCCCAGCAGCGCAGAGAGCCAAGGGCGCCGGCTTTGGAATCCTGTATCACCGAGGATCGCAACGGTCCGACATGAGGGAAACCTTTTTAACATCATCAGCAGTCAGCCGCTCACGCACCAACCCTCGCAGCTCGATTCAGATGTGAAAGATGAGTTCTACGACCAATTGCGTCTAGAGACCATCAACGGAATTTCCAGAGGCGACATACTGTTTGTTGCTGGTGACTGGAATGCACTGAACAGAAATCCTCTCTTGACTCATCCACCAGACACATACTGGGATAGCTTGGTCATAGGTGAGCGCTGCGAGAACGGAGAGAGCGACTTATCAAGGCTTTGCAGAAGTCAACCATATGTGCGTTACCAATACGTTTCCAACACCCTCGGGAAGCATTTGCTCCTAATCCCGGTATTCAAACGATGGTCACAACAAGCCACCCAGATCTGACCACGATCTCTGGTACGGTCGCGTTACGTCTTCTTGTCGAAGATTGCAGGTCATACCCAGGAGCTGAAACCGGCAAACCAGAGGAGGTGGTCCGAATCCACACTTCCTAGTACGCGCCAAATTGAGGCTCCATCTCTAGTCCCGACGGCGCCGGCCTGCTACGAAACGCCCGAATGTTGCCGCCCTAACGGACCCATCCCGTTGTACAGCGCCATCTCGCCTCAATCACTGGCAAAGTTGGACTGCCGCCAGACGGTGGAACCCGTGCGCGTCGATAAAACCGATCGTGGAGCATCAATGGAATAACTGAAACTCTCTACCTGCAATGCTGCGCTTGCTGAAACGCTCGGAACCATCAAAAAGTCACCACAAAGACTGGATCTCTGAACGCACGATGGCGGGGCGCTGGCCGCAAAAAGCAAGATGCCCGGATGAATAACGCGCCCACTATCGCCACCTGAGACGTGAAAACCACTGAGGCAGGTCTCGTCTCACGCTGACCGTAAAGGCAGTGCATTGGGGATGAAATGGCTTCCGCCATGGAATCGGCTGCAACGTCGTGGCGTGGTGATCGCGGTTCCTTCCGTCTTGTACGGTAAAGTTATCCGGTAAGCGCAATGGCAGAGACATTTCTACGCAGTGCAACAGGAGACTCGATTTCAGATGTCAATGCGGCATAAACTCGCAAGATGGGCTGAACATTTTCGCAGCGATTGAACCGACCGCAGCACAGGCCGCTCCCCACCGCAACCACCCGCAACATTCACACCCAGCTGCCACGATGTGGACTGCTCCTTCCCCAACTGAGGCTGGTGAGAGCTCGCTGCTTGTCTCATCCAGCGCATGAAGAGCAAGAAATCCCCGGTGAAGAGCGCGGAATTCGCTGGGCGGCAAGGTCCACGCATAGGGCGCACCACTGCCATCAATCCATCGACCTGCTCCTCTTCACGCCATCTGGGGAACAAGCAGCATGCCGCGTCAGACTTCGGAATGTCAATCCCTGCTACCGTTTCCAAAAAGGGTGAGATGTATTCAAGGTGCGAAAACTACCGGGTGCATCGTCTCATCGACAACCACCGCATCCGATGCTGTTGAAAGGATTCTGCATTGAACCGCTTCTGTGACGGAGCGGTGATTACTGGTCCGTACCTCGTCCCAATCAGGGGTGGATTCCCGCCCAGGCAAAAGGCTGTCAGCTGTGTTGACTGGGATCTCATATTTTACGGCGAGTTTTGGAACATCGCAACGAATTTCAACTAACCAACCGTCGCTTGTTTTATTGACTTCCGAGCTGCTTTTTGACTCTGCTGATCGCGACTCCCTATGGAACGTCATGCTGTTTCTGACGCAGTATGCCCATATAAAACTCGTCAATCTGATCAAGGCCCACTATGCGGCCACCACAGCCAGAGTATCGTGCTTACGGAGAAGAATCGATGAACTAGCTCAACAATAGGCCTCGACAAGGATGTCCTGCGTCACCCACATTGTTCAATTTATGCGGCTGACTGATTCTTGAGCAACGCGCTAACTGGAGTTCCGAGGCGTTCAAGTATCAAATAACCCATGGTCATGACGGATGTTGGATTACGCAGACGATACAAGTTGTTCTCCTTGCTGACAGCTTTGGCGCGGTGCTTGCGCGCCCGGATCAAGTGCGGGGCCCAGTTTCCATCAGCCGTTGGTCTGCTGAAATCAATGCCAGACAAAACGAAAGCCTCTCGCCAATCGGTGGTTCCTTCATCTGATGAAAGCAGCTCACGGGTGTACGACAGCCCAATCGAAACAGTCGATCGATTTTACATACCTCGGCTCAAAAAATACTTCCAACTTGGTCGCTACAACGAATGAAGTCCGAACACGCATCGACCGTGCCAGACTTGCTTTCTTACAATTGAAGAACCTCACTTTGAGAAGAAGTGAAATCAGCCTCGGCAAGAAAATCCGAGTCTGCCAGCTACTGTTCGTCCCGCGGTGCTACCAGCCATGGCTGTGAGATCCTGGCATATTAGCGTTCTGGAGGACCTCGTGCTGGCTGCCCGCTAGTGTATTCGACCACTGCGCCTTAGGTAGGCATCGCCACAGACAGGCGGCTGGATGGACCGGAGTGTCGAACCGCATCTGTTCGTCACCAATGCGGTGACATCATGCAACTATCCGTCTGGATCCAACATCGTCGACTTCAATGGTTCGGGCACGTACTACGCAAACCCGAAGACGAAATGGTACGGCAGGTGATGAACCCAGGTCAATGTGCAAACTGGCGCCGCCGCCGAGGCGGACAACTGAAGACATGGCTTGCAACAATCAAATCGGACATGGAACTCCTAGGTTTACGCAATGTTTATGGTCCGCGTCACTGGGAGCGTCATTGGCCCTCTTTATGTTCCGAAATGGCTGCCAACCGCCCGGCATGGAGAGGTTTAATCCGGGATATCAATGGAGCCGGCTTATCCTCTAAAAGGAGCCAGCCGCAGGATCGAAATATATATATATATATATATATATATATATATATATATATATATATATATATATATAACCCGGCACTGTTTGGGGTCATTTTTATACTTGCATGTTCAGATTTGTATATTCAGTTTAACAGTCATGTCTGTTGATGTTCACAAAGTTATATTAAGAATGGTCCTTATTTTCGTAGATTAGGTTTTTGTCGATGATTGACTTTTATGTGTTTTTTTTATTAAAAATGTAACGATCCGGCTTGAGTGCCGTACAATGTTACTAATAAGACAATAGAAGGATCTGGAGGAGCAATTCCAATGCTTGTATGTTTAATATTGACCAAGAGTATTCACAATGGGCAAACGCCAGGAGAGCTAGTATACAGCTGAATGTAGATGTCCAGAAGTCCTTCGAGACACCGGTTCTTTGTGTCCTATTCGTATGCTGGTAATCCTATGAGCAGATGAACGCGAACAAATAGAATTGACGAAGCAGGATGTTTTAGTTGCTGCTTGAATGCCTTGACAACATTAAAATCAAATGTTAAAAAAACATTAAGTGTACTCGAACCTATCCGCAGAAATGACATAATGCCGAAGAACTGTTCATAGACGCTACAAAATTGTTGGCCAGGAACATGCTGTTTTGAACATTGCGATACGAGCAAGAAAAAAGCACTCATATAGATCGACATTAAAGGAGTCTACGTCACGTGCTTAGGTCGGGCAGGAAGCAAAATTCATGTGATACGAACAGAATGAATAATTAACGGAAAAAATTATACCACTTACACATACTGCAAAGTTATTTAATACTTAAACAATCAATTATTAAAAAAGGTGGGGGTAAAAACTACAAAACCAGTTTGCGAGCCTATAAACACTAGTCGAATTTTTTCTTTTACAACCAAGCTTGCGAGCTTGGTAAACACCAACTCATTGCATTTAACCAATGTCGAACAAACATAAAACTACCGCCAGCTGCAACGTGCACTGACACAATGCCGGGATTGGTGTTTACTTCAAGCTCGCAAACTTGATTTAAAGAATTGTTACCACCACCCGCGCAAACAATTATTGTTAAATTGTGTTGCCTAGTCGAATTTTGTTTAACCAGTCGTAGAAAAACATGCGACTGGCTGCAGTTGAGCTGGGCAGTTGTTAGAAGACTGATCAAATACAATGGTATTGGTAATTTATTATTTAGAGCCGAGATTGTAGTATGTGTGAGCCTGAAATGCATGGAGAACGTCAGTATGTCGCCAGCATTAGGTGTGATAGTAAGGTTTCAACCTATTCATGTTACCGAATGCAGGTGTCACACCTGCTGATAGTCAATGAAATACGATAATGTCTTAGTAACGAAATCGTGGCAGACCAGCATACCAAGGTACAGCAACAGCAGCAGCCGTTACGTGAAAACGAATACTTTCTGCGGCTGCGAACTTTGGGGATGAACGAAGACTGGATGTGAAGCAGTACATCTGGCTCGTTGGTCAGATATGACACTTGTAATGATGTCGAAGAAGTCAGAGGTCAATCTGACTACTCCTGTATTGGTAGTAAACGTGAGAGCTGACAAGCCAGGCGTAGGTGCATGTCTTACTGGAGTTGTCAGCATACGCAATTGGATAGTGATTTTCATATATTGAAACACATAGCACGGAGTACAAATTCTAACGGCCTGACCTGAAGGCTATTAATGCACGAGGACGCCGTGTTTGGTATATGCTCTATGCATTCTTTCTGGCCATACCATATTGAAATTTTGGGTAGGCAGGTCGTCTAGTGTAAAGTGCATCCAGCGAATCTCACAAGGTAGTTTTTATGATCAAATGAGAGAACAATTGCCTCTATTTATAACAACATGTTGGGAACACCATAATGTGCAATCCGGCGGACAGATAACACCATTGGCGACTTGGCGTGAAACGGTGCCAGTCGCAGGTCATTGATGAATCTACCCAACTACAGTTAAAGGTAGCTAAAACCTTGAATTGGTGTCAGATGAACTATGCCGATGAGAATGATGGCTAGGTGTGATGTTGTTGTGGGAATGTTACAAACATTAGTGAATGAGTGTGCTACTTATTCGACATAAAACACAATCGACAACATAGTTTAATGTCTCTGTCTGAAATGCGACGTTCCAGAAACATCTTTCTTAGTCTGACAGCCGCCTTACTGTGTTTAAAGGAGAAATAGAGTGAATGAAAGTCAAAAAACCGTCTACATGCAAGAGGTGGACACAGACAAAAGGTAAACTTTCCAAAAGTCGGCATATAAACTTGGTTTGATGACGAGCTACTGATCTTTGAATATATGTGTCACCGCGTTGTTCTATTCGTAGGAGGGATGATGTTAATTTAAGCTTATTGAGAGTCATGGAGTTGACTGCGAATGGCGAAGATGAAGGTGGGTGTAGTGAGACGTCTTGCCTTGAAAGTGCGTCAGCAATAATGTTTTGTTCACATATTACATGAGATATGTCGAATTGCCATTCACTAAGGCGTGACCGTCGTCTTTCACTCTGCAGAGCAATTTCCTTCTCGTGACGTCCGTGCTTCCATTCCAAGTGCGCTATCTAATGGTGCACGATCTGTATAAATAACAAATCCGCTAGTGTCTGTGATGCCAGAACAGCATACACCACGTCATGGATACGAGAGTGAGCTCTCGACCGGCATCGCATCTAGTATCTACTGGTATTGAAGATTATGACTTAGTAGCAAATTACTCAACCCATCGGTCTCTTTCTTTTCCAAGATGTACGATAATAATATCTTTGAAGATCAGTTATTATGAGTAGAGAAAACAAAATCAACAAGAATTGATTGCAGCGGTTGGTAGTATCGATTATTTAAATCAAGTTCATAAGTCATTGGCAATCTGATTCCATTATGACAACCAGTCGTCGAACAACATAGCAAAACTCCCAAATTGCTGTCGTAATGCATCGACTAGAAAAGTTGTTTGGTGCTCCGATGTTAGCATAGTAAAATTTGATAACGAGTTGATGGCATGACGAAGAAACTTCTCGTCATTAGACGATCAAGAAATAGAAGAACTTCTGATTAGTCCTTTTCGATTCCGCAGATGCCTACATAACGGATATAGTTGTTTTGATAGGCCAGGAGGAACTTGCGATATTATTTGAGAACTCCCAATATTTTCTGTAATTCCTTCAAAGTCTTTGATGACGCAATTTTATTGATCGAATTGGCCTCAGTTGGCAAAGGCTGCATACCTTGAGTTGAAATAAGATGCCTTAGGAAATCAACGGATGTAGTTGCAATTTGTGTTTTGTCAATTGATCTTGGATCCGTGATCTGTCAAGCGTGATTCTACATTACTAAGTTGATCGGCGTGAGATTCTAGGTTTGGATAAAAAACCATTATGTCATCAAGATATGACATAAAGTAATCGGCGTCATCGCGAAGAATGTTGTCCATGAATTTATGAAATATATGAGTGGCACACTCAGATGAATGCCTAACATATCAAACGCCGCAGGGAGGCGTGACATTATTTAACTGCAGTTTTTATATATCTTTTGGCACTACCGGAATGTGGTTGTAGGCTTGTCAAAGGTCAACCACAGAAATGTAATTGCTACCACTGCGGTTTCATATAATTTGTTTGTATTTAGAATGGGGGTATGCATCGGCTTTCGTAACATTTGAACTGGCGTTAATCCCCACAAGCTGTGTATGATCTGTTCGCCTTAGAGACCATGTTTAACTGTGATACCCATGAACGTTTTGATTGTCTGATAATGCCCTCTTTCAATAGTCTGGAAAACTATTCTTGGAAATTTTCCGTTTAGCTGCAGGTAACGGTCTCTTCTTAAGTTAGACCGGTTGAACTATTTTGATGAGATGGTGCATCGTGTTGGAGACACACAGTTCCGACTTGCTAAGATCAAACCACGAATTGTGTTCTCGAAGAGCTTTTGTTATTTCTGTCGAGGGATGCACCGGAGATGGCTGTATGAACTGTAACTCCAATTATCTTTTGCTTAACACGATCAATAATTTTCCGATATTTTAACTGGTAATCAGGGCCTATTATTTTTTGCGAGACTTTGGCGACGATGACTTTGTGAGAATATTCACGACATAAACCTATGTTAAAAGACCGCTATTGGCAACCGTAAGTGGGAATGGGCTACACCGTAGATGTTGCGAGTGGAAAAGCTAAAGAAACCTCAGCTATGGAGTCACCCTTGAGAACAGAAACTGCTGCACCTGTGTCTACGACGAATCCCTGTCTGGTTTTAAAATCTAGAAAACAACAAATGTTCATTGGGTTGCTTTGCCGGGTCATATAGGCATCGCACATGACATTATCGGTTCTACTGTCTTCGAGGTACAGTCTACTCGGACGAATGGAATCAACATAAACTGTAGCAATAGGCGTTTGAAAGTTCGTTATCTCTTTTGGGCGTGAAGAATATTCACTGTTCCTTTGATGTTGCTTGTGGTCAACGAAAGAAGGAAACTGGCATCCGTTTGGTAAATTCTCTTAACTGTGCTGACAATTTCGGCAATTATAGAAATACTTTTGGTGATTATAGCACCAATTTGTTGAAGAATATCGACTGAAGGATTGAGAGGATCTCGACTGTCGTTTGTACTGATTTGGACAGAATTTTTAATCACCGGGTCTGTTAACTTTCGCTGTCTCTATGACGTATTTTTCAACGGTTTTAGTCAAATACGAAATAGATCTCTCTAAAAAGGATAGCCTAACGTAATCAGATGTGAGCCTGACGGATGGAAACTGAGCTAACTTAGGTTGGAGTGTATTCATGTTTGGAAGTAGCTTACAGTACATTAAAATGTGTATAATAAAAACGGATAAAAGGACTGACATTTAAAAAATAATTTAATTTAAAATATACGTGCCTTGTAAATTTTTAATGCTCATAACAAAGCGCTTACCAAAATCTGTTTCCACCGATTGAACCGACAATATGGAACCAACTGCCGCTTGTAAATTCTTCAACTCTGCTAAATATCAGCCGCCAGAAAATTGTACAGAAATAGTTGTTGTTAAATTAGCTCGTAGATTCAAGCCATTTGAACCACAGAATTCGTGGACTTTATTTGTAAATATTCAAAGTTTGTGTCATGATTAAGTATAATGATGGAAAGACGTAATGTTGCAGTGATGAAAGTTGATACCTGCGTATGCCAGATGTCAATATCACGTTTGTGGCCTGTAGCCATAGGTATCTGGGCTGATGACTATGGGTCTAAGCCAGTCGACCGATTGGTAGCATGAACCCTGCCGGCCATAAAGGACAGCCATCATCCCATTTCATGAAGCCTCACAGTCGGTCTAACTGCACTGTAAACCTTTGTTAAATGTGACGAATGAGAGCAAGCGTTCCAGAAATTGAAGGGCAAGTTTGGCTGCTGAAGGAAAACTCTGGCCATCGACATTTGGGCAGAAGGCCTGGGCAAGGGCCTTGGTTGGCAGACTATCTAACTCGAGTATTACCGTGGAATATTTGTTCTTGTGGACGTGCCATATTGTATTTTATGTTTATATTTCATGACAAAGTATGGACTGATGCGTACCTCTAGACAATGATGGTTCGCCTTTGAATGATGCCAACTAAGTTTTACTACGCCAAAGCGTCACAGCTTCAACTAAACGTCCGCCAGCATTTTTTTATGAGCTCAGATCCCCATCGTAGTGCCAGTTGCCAGGCTGTCACGACCAGTATTTATCAGATGCTGGAGGGCGGTATTTTTCGTCCTAGTTCCGGTCCACGGACATCGCCAATTCACATACGAGCCCAGCAACATGTCTGTGATTGAAGATTATGCGGTGATTATCCTGCCCTTAACAAAGTCACAATTCCAGATCGGTATCCGATAAATAACCCCAAAGATTTAATTGATGGCATAACGTATTGCAAATGGTTCACAGTTCTTGATCTTTAGTCAGCCTTTCATTAGATTCCTCTCGACGAAGAACACATCACGAAAAAGCTGTCATTACAACTTTTGGGTTATTTGAATATACGCGTAGGCTTTTTGGTCTGTGCAATGCACCGCAGGCATTTAAGAGATTCATGAACGAAGTTTTAGGGAAACTTTAACGTACATATTCTTATGTCGATGATTTGATGACAGCCCCGAATGCTTTTTAATAGCATTTAATATACATCAAAGAGACTCCGGCTCGTATTGATCTGTTTGGCCTCGTGTTAAACATGGAAAAACGTATTGGCAAAGAAACAAGTGAAAGTGTGCATTGCATAAAATATTTGGATAACAAAAGCCGTTTTTAATGTGATTTATCAAGAAGCAAATTGACTCAAAAATGACCAGAAGGATAATTTTAAGACAAAATGAACTGAAAGTAAAATCTCATTCACATTCGTTTTGTGTTAACTGGCAAGTCATCAGTAGAAGCTGGTATTACGCACTTTAACCACTATATAGTAATGTAATTAGGACGGTACAATCGCCACTAGAAGTAATTGTGTAATCCTGCGTTAGTTTAATAACTTCCATAAAAAGTTCACTGTGCGACTTAACAAGCGAAATCACTCTATTTAATATATATATATATATATACCGAGTCTGTATGGTACCACTACTATCGCTTAAGGTGTGTCAGTATCCGATATCACATCAGTAATTGTTGAACGAAAAGGTACATGGTGCCAACACGGTGGTTGTCGAGTCCTACTGATGAGTTGCCAGTTACTGATACGATATTAAACGAGTGAAAGACCTGTTAAGAGGATATTATATTATCGTGTATTTGTTGAGAGACGATTTCAAGTTAGCGTGTAGACTCCGTATTCGATTTGTCCAAACGATAGAATAGTACCATTCTTTCAACGATTTATTAACTTCTCTCTGTCTATAACCCATTAAAGAAACAGGTGATGGAATTGGTAAACTAGGTATTTCAAGATTACCGTACATTGAAATCGAAATTTTATTGATTCTCTGTTAGTTCGAAAACAGAAATTTAAAAAATATAGATGAATTATTGACAGGCGCAAAATACAAGGCCAATCCAATAGGTGCTTGTTAAAGTTGTTTAATAAATAAAGGGAACAAGATTTTCAACTCTTTTCCAAATTGATTGTGTCCTCATTGACAATAAAATATTACAACACAACTGTATAAAATAATATTTATATATAATATTTGTGACTAAAAATAAAAATATTAATTAATAATTAAATGTGTTTCTTTTCCTCTTCTCGTTAAAATAATAACCAAATTCTACATATATAACATACATACGCGTATCTTATATTTATGATTACCAAATAAAAAAACTGTGTTGATTTTGCAACCAGTTACACTCACACATGATGTTAATAGTTGAAAGTATATATATAGTAGTACATCTAATATGAAGTTTACAATTAACAAACACATTAATACTGTTATTCCGTAATTACTTTCCATTTAAATTGCGTCAAAACCAGCGTATTAATAGTTACATAATTTAAGTAATATTTTCTTTATTTATTATTTACTCTATTTATACCTATATATCCACTATATCTTATAAAACATCCATTTGGTATATGTATCTCTCCACAATAATGCTGAAGAAGGCTATAATGTTGTTGTGAAACGCATATGAACAAAAACATGTGGGTTCTTCCTACTCTCTTTCATAACATCTATATCCATCATAATAAGAATAAAGGTATACATATTATGTATCTATATACTTGAAATGGGTTCTTTTGATTTTCACATCTACATAGCGTGGGATGTATATATAAACGGGGGATGTTTCTTATAAGTATATATATATATATATATATATATATACATATATATATAATTATATGAATTAATAAAATTTAAATAAATATAAAAATATTACACTATTATATGTATATATATATATATATATGTTTTATTAATAGATATTTAAATGGAGAAATTGAATATACAGAATATGAAAGAATAATAAGGCTGAAAGCGTTTGCTAGTGTAGGCCTCTTCCAAACGATTGAAATAATACTATATATACCTCAACAGAGTTTAATTAACATCTCTCATCTAACCCATAGCAAACATATGTGATTATAAAACTGGGGTGCTTATATCACTTATAAATATTGAAATCAAAATTTTGTTGATTTTTCATCCTGAAACAGCAATTAAAGATATATAAATCAAGTGTGATGACGTATGCTTAATCCATTAAAGCCATATTATTCAAAAATGTCATCATAGTAAAAAGTTATATTGTCAATATTGGGTGGTTGTATGCAAGAGGGGACAAGGATAAATTTTTACACACATTTGAGTATTAGAGACTAGAAGAACATCTGATATTAAAGACAATTAAAAAGAATCTTTTGTAATCAACAAATATAAATATCTGTCTTGAACAGCAAGGATACCACATTTGTCAAACAAACAGTTTTACCCAAAGTAAAATGTCAACCTCCTGAAGATGACTGGAGTCTCGAAATATTGGACAAAGAATTAATGGAAAAATCGATCCAACGTCATTTTCAGACAATAAATTCAAATAATTAACGTCAGCAATAGCGACAAGTAGAACCATTATCATCGAGGCCATGAATCAGAGCAATCTGATAATTAAACAACATTCAAGATTTTACCGACCTATGAAGTGCTAATAATTGTCCTGCACAAGACAAATGCGGTCAAATCGTCACAACACGAAGGATGCTAATCATAAAGCGATTCAACATTTAATTTCTTACTAGTTGTGCAATGGGTAATACAATAAATTGCATATACTAGTTCTTATCAATACACACACATATATATATATATATATATATATATATATATATATATATATATATATAGAATATGTCTAGTGATTAAACAGTAATTTGTATGTTAAATCTTGCTTGGGTCGTATTGCAGGTAATTCATATTCATGGGAGCTGCAACTTAGTTGGGCTTAATATGTTTATAGACTGGTTTCAAAAGTACGCCAGCCTTTGGTTTCCTACATTAAAACTGAAACAAGCTGTTAACCATCTTTATAATCAATATCATTCTACCAATTATAATGGTAATTCTTTAATATTTTATTGCATGAACTTTTATTAAATGTATTGCATTTGCGTATCCCAATCGGCGCAAAACATCTGGTGCCGACAGTTCGCTTAATGATCACTGTTGATTGCTGTTAACCCCAGAGGTCACGTTGCGTCAGCGGGATTTTAACTTATAACATTTTGCTCAATGCATTTTAGCATTATCTGTGTAATGCCATATTTAATCTTAAATATGGAACATTATATATTGTACAGAAGGGCTTTGGCTCCGTCGCAGCAATTAATCTTGTCGTGAACGAATAAATTATAAAGAAATAAGTGGGTGCATAAAATAAGACGTCATCATGGTCAAATAGAAGAACGGCGTATATGTAAATTGCTTTTTGATCATCTTTAGTCACTTCGCCGTCATACTCTGATGATGATCATGGAAGGTCGAATTGCGTCAATACGTGTGACTGATGGTAGTTTGGCTATGTTGTGGGTCTTTTTGGATACAACGATTGAAGCATTCCAAGAATAACCTCGTGCCAGTGCTATATATCCTCATGTTAGTCTGATGAACGAACAATAAATTCTTTTTCGTCGCATGGCCAGTTTGCTTATAAGTCAATGTTCTTACTGTACAACCTTCATTTAGTGAGGTGTAAGCATGTTCACACATCTTGATATTATTGAAATTGTTGTATTTAATCCAAACTAAATCGGCTGTAAAATATTTGAAAAGCATTGCAGATTGCAATCTGTCTTTTTATATATGCGCTATTGTTCTCGTTTTGCAAATTTAAAAAATATATGTTTCTTTGTGAAGCAGAAGAGCCTGTAGATTTTGAACAACTGCAGGTTTAAATCATAGGCTTGTATATATATTTCACATATATAAATCAGTTATTTATTTTCACGAACACCCACTAATTGGAGTTCATATTTAAAAATGCACCTCACCAAAATATTAATGAAATGTCCTATTGCGGTATCGTAGCAGGATATAGATCGATGCGCATTCTTCATAAATTTTAGTAGGTGAATGGGATAAAAACAGGCAATTTATTTTATAAACACCTCGGTCTCATTAAGAAATTGTACCAGCAGTAAAGTAGAATGATATTGGAAGCGCCAAATTGTAGCTTTCTCAGTTCTCAACATCATCAGATCTATCGGTAAAATTTATCGAACAAATATCATTGATAAAAGATTATTTTTATACTATATTTTACTACAATTATATGAATCACACATCGAAGTAGTGCTCCAAATTTATAAGGTGATGCAGCAATTAAACTTGTTCGTCTTTATGGCAGCACAAGTAATTGAATATGTTATATTGCAGATATGAACACGTGACGGTCGCAGTAAGATGGCATGCATTCTTTTAGACCTATTAGTTCCTTATGATAACTAAACCTGATTACCTAGGATCTGTCTGCTAGCCACAATATCATGACATTTTGTCTGTTGAAGCAACTGCCCACAATTCCAATTTTTCATGACAAAATTGAATTCTCGCTTCCCCGTGCATACACTGTGGCTCGTTTTATAATGTTCGTTTTAGTGATAAGTGTGATTTCCAAGTTTAAGGCTTCAGTATCGGATATCAACATGAGGGAAAGCATCCTCAAAATGATTTGAATAATTTTTATTTGCATTGCAAGTACGAGTCACATGGTATTTTGGACTATGAAATTAGCATAAAATAATGGAAATCATATGCGCTTATTTCGCTGGAACCATAATTAATTTAATGAAGAGTTTGCGAATACGTCAAAACGTTGTTCTTCATTCGAGGTTTGCTTTTTGCATTCCTACTTTCAATTTAGTCAGCTATATACATTTTATCCATACGCTTCATGAAAAGTGTTAAAGAATTTCGACCAATTTTATTGTTACTTATCGCAAACAAAGTAGAAATTATTTTTGCCCTTTACGCACATTATTAGAAAGTAGTGCCATCTTTAGGGTCAGAAATTGACAAACAGAATTTAAAAATTGGACCTTTCTGTTTTGAGCTTACTGGTTTTTCATTATTAGAAGTCAACACTATGCCAGAATCTACTGTCACTTTAGTGAAATAATGTTGGATAAAACGTCAAAGCGAATTCACAAATCATTTCATCCTTTGTTTTATTTTTTTGATGATTTTTATTTCATCTCTTAAGCCTAGAATTGACACTGTTTACAATTCATGTTTTAAATATATATTTCTATATTTATTTCACAATATATTATTTGAGAAGCGAAAATACTTTGAATAATTAAGAGTAAAATAAACAAGTGGTTACAGTTAAATACTGTTTGTTGCGAAGAGCTAATATATATGCAAGTACAAAGTTAGGTAAGTTACGAACCTAGTAACAAGTTAGTTCAGTTGTGACCACAGAAGCGATAAACCAAAGGCAGTATGAACGGAAAAGTATCCTCTACGTACATTCTAAGTTTCGCGCTTACTACAGACTCAATCAGTAGGAGCGAAGCCGGTATTACGCCCTTTAACCACTATTTGGTGGTAGGAATAATAGGACGGTGTCAATAATCCTCTTGACGAATGTGTAAAAACCCGCAATAATGAAGCTAACATAATCTAAAGTCAACGATACATACAATACGCGACTTCGGGCCGCTAATGGAAAATCTTGATCCAACGTCATTTTCAGACACACAATCAGCTAATTGAAGGCTTAAAGAAGAAGGGACAAGAGAACCCATCAATTGAGGCCAAAAATTACATCATCTGGAAGATGAGGGAAGTTCGATTTACCGACCTATGAGTGCTATCAATTGTCCCGCATACAAAAGAAAATGCGGTCAAACCCAACACTATAACATAATGCTCGCTTCATACCAACCTGATGAAATTTACAAGCAAAGTTCACCCAAATTGAGAATTACAACAATTTCCGAACACCTGTTACTCCAGTTAAACCATACACTCTGGCACTTCATCGATATCAGTTATCACATTTCGCGGTAAGCATGACATCATTCAATTCAATATATTACAGTTAAATACTGTTTTGTTGCGAAGAACTAATATATATGCAAGTATGTATTAGGTTTTGCGAACCTAGTAACAAATTAGTTCAGTTGTGACCAGAAGGATAAACCAAAGGCAGCATGAACGGAAAGCATAATCTCATGCACATTCGTTTCGTGCTTACTGGCGACTCATCAGTAGGAGCCGGTATTACGCCCTTTAACCACTATATATTCGGTAGAAGAATGTGGAATAATAGGACAGTACAATCTCCTAGACGAATGTGTAAACCTGTAATAGTGAAGCTAACATAATCTGAAGTCAACGACAATACGACTTCAATGCTAACTCACGCTATATAATATATATACCGAGTCTGTAAAGGATACTAACACTATGGCTATTGTGTTAGTAACTGATAACTTTTTGAAATCGATGAGTACCGGATACTAACACTATGGTTTCCGAGTCGGTACATGATACCAACCTGATGGATATGAATTTATGCTAAAGTTCACCCAAATTGAGAATTACAACAATTTCCGAACACCTGTTACTCCATTTAAACCATACCCTCTGGCCTTCATCGATATCAGTTATCACATTTCGCGGTAAGCATGACATCATTCAAATCAATATATTACAGTTAAATACTGTTTGTTGCGAAGAACTAATATCAATGCAAGTATGTATTAGGTTTTGCTCGCCGAGCATCACCTTAGTTCACACATAAACCGACAGCATGAACGGAAAAAGCATTATCTCGTACATATTCGTTTCGTGTTTACTGGCGACCATCAGTGAGAGCCTGTAATGCGCCTTTACCTACTAAAATATCGAGTGAAGTACAATCTCCTAGACGACAGAATAACTGTACTTGGCATAAGCTGCTCTGTTATACATTAATAGTTCTCGACACAATGCGACTTCAACGCAACTCACTCTATAATATATATATATATATATATATATATATATATATATTATATATATATATATATATATATATATATATATATATATATATATATATATATATATATACTGAGTCTGTATGATACCAACACTTACTAGGGTGCGCAATACCTAATACATATTGCATATGTTATCAGTTCTCCGCAACAAACAGTATCTAACTGTTATATATTTAATTGAATGATGCCGTGATTGCAGCGAAATTTGATAACTGATACCGATTAATGCCATAGTGTAATGATTTACTGAAGTAATAGGTGTTCAGAAATTGTTTTAATTCTATCTTTTGGTGAACTATAGCATAGACTGATATCCATCATGTTGGTACCATGTACCGACTCGGCAATCATAGTGTTAGTACCATGTAACTTTTCGGTACTCTAATGTTGGTATCGACACACTACGATACACATTATATATATATATATATGTATATATGTATATATATATATATGTATATATATATATATATATATATATTGTATAAGTTAATTAACATTGAAGTCGCATTGTCGTAGACCTTATATGATGTTAGCTTCACTACTGCAAAATCATTATAATTCTCATTGATTCAATGAAATGAAAACCAGGAATGGATAAATTATTAATTTTATAATCTATGTTGTTATTTATTCTCAAAATCAATTGGCCATTTTCCGTTGGAAACATACACTCATTTATTCAATGGATTTTACCTTCTATAAAAATCGGTGCATTACTGAAATGCCATAGACATTGTAAGCAGTATATTTCTTTATAAACATATATGTATATATAGTTCGTATACATCAAATATTGTATAATATGTCCGGTGCAATTTTTTTGTTAGATCGGTTTCATCTTTATTTGTAACTCATCATAAGTAGCCAGAATTAAAGCGACCGAGAATTGAATTCGGGAATATTTGGTTCAGAATCACGCAAATCTTCCCCATCGTCACCGGAGTCTCCATTTGCATGCAGTTTTCAATTGTGTAATGACTCCTGCTTTGTTGTCAGTCTTTTTTTCAAGTGTGTTGTCGCGGGTTTCACTCTGCGCCGACAAAGTAAGTGTAAACCAGTCCTGCCGCTATGTTCTAATGAATGGGTATTTTTAGAATTAAATAATCATTGAAATCACAGATGTCGATTGCAGTTATGTGAATCGAGTTTGTGAGATTGATATATACCCAAATCTTATTGTATCTAACCAGTTGCACGACAGAAAAATTACCGCCAGTCCCGCAATACGAATGTGATTGAGCCGCAGGGTGACTCAGTTGTTAGAGCAACATACGTGACTAAGTTCGAGCCTTGTCCGCGTCAAATTCTGGACAGTACCTGAAGAGTTATAAATAAGGAAGAAACCGATTCTGCACTATATATTGTTTAATTATTACTAAAAAATGTATGTATATAATGGGACTGGTGCTTATATCAAAATCGCAACCTTGATTTACATAATTATTATTACCTCCTGTGCGACCATTTTTCATTTAATTAATTGAGTATTAGTTGTTTTTTAATGTTGTTTTTCTTTGTTTTCTTAGGTCTTATGGGTGGTTTTGTCGTTAAATTGGTTTTGACTTGTGAGCGTATGTGCGTTTGTGCACACACGAAGGAAATTTATGCACACTTTTCTGCTTTCAACTTTTTTCTCAATTCTTCATTTTTGTTACCCGAGTAACGACATAGGATGTGTGATTGTAGTATTTTACTTTCTACGCCATTTGCTCAGCTTCGGGCTTTGAGATTTATGTCAATTATGTGTAACGGCTTCCAGTAAGGATGATTTATCTTGTGAGAAATCACGAAAGTGATGTTGATTTGAACCAAAATAAAACAAGAGGTGTGGCAAACCGTAAACTCACAAAGCTGCAACAGCCTATGCTGCCAATTTTCAATGCACCGCAACACAAACCAGAAACGCTCAATTCCAGTCTACCGCGATTGACAATAATCCAATAAATAAGCGCATCGTCAACACCTTTGAATCTAGCACACTTGCTAAAGTAGAGAATAGCCATGACAACAGAATTATCTCCATTTAAGTATTCTTAGTGATTACTAAAATTCCACTTGAAACCTAACGGCTAGATTTTTATTGAAGCATAAATGACTCTGTTTCATCCATATTGGTATGCTCAAAAACGGGTTATATGCATTTAATTATCAATATTTCCGACAGTTTGGTAGCGTTGCTGGCTGATAAACCTTAAACTAAAATGATTGTAAAATAGGAATAAACTTTTTACACTTTACAATATATATATATATATATATATATATATATATATATATATATATATATATATATATATAGGTCAAAATCCACTACAAGATGAAGAGAAACTAACACATTTCTTTTTAGGATATCCATTTTGTTAAAAATAATGGCAATCCCTTAAGTATAATACACAGAAAATCTATGCTGTCACACAACAAGGAGCGCACCGAAATCCAACAATAGTAAAATAGGAAACCGAATCAGGAAAATTGCTTCGAATACACGTTTGAGAAAGTGTCGAATGTAGTGATCAACACCTGTTAAACCACCACAAAGTGCTCCATCATCCTATAGTTGAATCTTTCTTATAGTCAGACCTCTGCATTGTAGGCTAATTTCCCTCAATCCTCGGTACATTTAATTTCAGTTGACTAGCATGGCTGCCTCCCGCTTTTTCCACACTCAGTGTTTACACGTCAGTAATTGTGATTTTATTGCTTAAATTATGTATATATATATATATATATATATATATATATATATATAATATGTTTCTTTCATACTTCGGCTGAATTTCAAAAGTAGGAATATATGCAAACGAATTATACAGCAACCTTAAAACTGTTATGACTTATGTGTGATTAGTTTGCAGACGATTCTTGTGTTTTAGTGCATTTCAAATCAATTTTCACTATCATACTACAGTTTGCTTAGGATTAAAATAATGTGGTATTGGATCGCATCCTGTATAATAAAGCTAACTATCTTAACGCTATGGTGTTTTATGATACTGTTTGCTATAACATGAATACATAAATTTTACTGGACAATTACACGTGGTTGATCTCAGGCATTTTAATTTATAAAAATTGTTTTAGTTTTAGAGCTAGAAGTTTATCTTTTTTGAGCGTTTTACCGTAATAACCCTTTTCAAATTGGTGTAACGTTTATTTCCTAACAGGTAACTCCTTTCAGTTTTTAATAAGCTTTTAACATGACGTAACGTTTAGTTTGTCTATCATATGACTGTGAAAGACAAATTTGAATAATAATTCTTCTATCTCAAAATTATTATTTTCCACATTCCTCGTAATGATCGCCTTTTTAATATGTTACGTAAAGGTTAATTTTCTTTTCTCCATTTCTGATTTCGACTCCTTTGATTACGGTAGTAAATGTTAGTTTTCAGCATTTCAGATAGAAATTTGGCTTTCTCTACAACATCTGATTCAGTTTGGAAATTGGTTAACGTACAAATATTCATTGATGATCTAAATTTATCAAAGATTGAACTATAGAAGATTTTCGGAGAATATGACCGAATAAATAAGGTTAACACTTATATAAAATAATTGGCAATTTGGAAAAGGTTTTGTACGTTTTTGATAGAATTTCGCTCCAAGACTCCGAATGAAGTCTCTTCTGATTATTCCGTGTGGTGTTTCCATGCATTCTAATTCAGTATATGGTGTAAATCATAGAATAACTAAATAAAGCTTTAGAATTGTTTCTTATAATTATAATTAGCGGTCCGTAAAACTGGATAGAATCATTTTGTCATCTGACTTAAAACTAATGGGTATTCACATGAAACGCGTACACTCTGTGGCATTGGCTAGATACTCATATACCGCGAAATCTTGTTCTAGCTCAGTCTTTTCACATAGTAGTAGACTTTTCGGTTTTTATTTCCATCATTTTCAAAAGCATCTATCTCAATTGAGTCTGTCTGCAATAACTGATATATACAAAATTGAAAAACACACACACACACACACACATATATATATATATATATATATATATATATATATATGTGTGTGTGTGTGTTTGTTTCATGTCAGCACAAGTCATCAATTTTCTGTATTTACGGGAGGCCATAATATGACGCTGACTACAGACAAGTTCAGCATTCTGCCTTAACAAAATGTTACGCCAGACTGATAATCTGTGTAAATAAAACATGAAGACTTTAACTAATTGACATTGTACCATGTTCTTAGCTGAAAAATTGACCACGAATAAATTGCAATGATACACTACTATATAGTTGTATGGATTTAGGCATAAAAGTGTCCCAAAAAAGGACCTATGTAAATATGACACAGGAATATATATATATATATATATATATATATATATATATATATATATATATATATATATATATATATATATATATATATATATAGTGTGTGCAATTTCCACTAATATGCTGAATAAAAGATCACTAATCCTATAGTAGAACAAAACACTCTTTAAAAATATTATTATATTTGTTTGGGAATAATTTTTTTCCTGTCAAACAAAAATATTTCGACTAAGCTTTGCTACACAGAAGCATAAATTACAAGTTGAGTATATTTTTTTCCAAATGAATGAATGAAAGTACTTTTGAGATTACACTATAAATGTCACAAGTGTGAGTGGATTAAGTTTTGCTTTGACGGGTTATTCCATGTGTCTTCTCATGTCCATTGGCCGTCCTTTGTTTTGACTAAAAAGTGATTGTTTCCAGTTCATCTTTTTTGCTTATAATTTGTGACACTTCATTCGAAGTCCTGCGTCATTTGATAGCTCAAAATGTTCTAAGAATACTAAGGCAAATGTCAAACTTTATTAAAACCGTTTCATTCATAATAATAGTTTGGTAATTAAAATATATTGAGCCAGCGTTTCACAAAATTGCCGTGTGTCACGTATACGTGTGTCTATAACTGCTCAGTATTCAGTTTACTATATTTAAACACATGTATACAACCAACCAGTCGATATTACGGGGCTCAATTTTAATTTACACGATTTACGCATCAGACTACTTTTGTTATTCTTAGCGTGTGCACAATAACGAATACACAATTGTGCATATTTTAATGCTCCGCAAACAAAAACACGTAAGCAAAATATTGTGCCTGACTGACAGAGAATAAAATAAGAGCAACTCGTATATCCAACGAGCCAAATGAATAATTTCTATACAGCCGTCAACAAATTTAACATTAGCAACAGAAATGCATACTGGCAATGGAAGACTACGAGCTTTGCAGGAAATGGAATCTGTAGGATTGTCGTCAAATGCGTAAATTCGGGCAATGCAGAACCAAACTATGCTAGCAAACACAAACTCCCACAAAAGTAAAAAAAATGCGCACATTTTCCCGAAGAAGATGGTAGGCTAAGCCCAGATAGGCAACTTCATGCCAAGTACTTGCCGATCTCACAATAAGGACGAAACCAGTATCCTTGATGTATTGCCTATTCGCTCCTAATCAATGTTAAGCTTATACGACCAACATATATGTCATCAAAATCTTGTCAGAACAATTTCATTTCAATATATATATTCTTTACTATGTCCATTGCCTTCGAATATTACACAGTTTACTTCTTATTTGGAAGAAAAAAATAAAGTGAATAATTGCCATTTATTTCTTGACTAATAAGCATCACTTACAACCTTTCATTTATATACATTCTGGGCTTTCAATTTATTATTTGGTGGCAAATAGTCTGACTCGCATTACTTCTATTTCTATTATTAAAGAGCGAGGTCGACCTTTTACTCGCAAGATACTAAACACTTGTATTGCAGCGAATTGTATGAGTGCCAGGTTTCGGGAAAAAATAGGTTCTTCAAATCGTGTATTAGCCCAAGTAAGAAATAGAAGCAAACCGAGTCAGACTGGTTTCCATTCTATTAATCAAATGAAAACCCAGCATTTATATAAATGAAAGAGTTTAAAGTGATGGTCGTAGCCTTGAAATACATGGCCATTATTCACTTTGTTATTAATGTGTTTTTTCTTCCTAACAAGAAAATAATCTATGTTTGTGTATATCACATGTGTGTAGGATCTTGCGTTCTAAGATAAGTGAGTAATTTAATATGTCTGGTTATTTAAACAATAACAAAACGAACATTGGTTGCGCGGGCGGTGATAACATTTATTATAATCAAGGTTGCGAAATACATATAAACATCTGACCCATTATGTACATAAAGTTTTCAGTATGAACTAGGAATTGTATAGTTTATAAAAGGCAATTAATCCAGTAGACCGGTTTCGTCCTAATTGGGACCTCATCACGTACTGGCCAATTAATCGATTTGTTGATATACAGAGTTAAGGTCCAGGATCGTGAACCATTTTTGCTGAACGGCGTTATCCATAATGTCTTTCGCATTATTTATAGGATATCAATTCCGCATAGAGACACGATTAAGAGCACGATAATTACCACATAATCACCATCCGAAAATCTGTTGTTTGCCATTCATATGAATGATTTGTGCCCACGGACTTGAACAAGGACGAACTATGCCATTCTCGATCATCTGATCTAATGTGGCTCTGACTGAAAGTAGCTTTTTCTTATAAAAATGTATGTTCTTTAATGGGTCTGGTGTTTATATCAAGTTCGCAACCTTGATTATAATAAATATTCAAACAATAATAGATTGCGCGGGTGGTGGTATCGATCATTTAAATCAAGTTTGCCAGCTTGAAGTAAGCACCAATCCCAACGTATTTAACCAGTCGTCGAACAACATAGCAGAACTATCGTCAGTCGCACGCACTCGACTGGCGGTAGTTTTGCTATGTCGTTCGACGACTGGATATATACAAAGGGATTGGTGTTTACATTAAGCGTACAAGCTTGATTTAAAGAATTGTCCGGTTATTCCTTTTTAGTAATTGCTTAGCTAACTTAGCATTCCTTCTGTTTGCTGAAAATGTTCATATTCGTTTCTCCCGAGGTTGTGTGTGTGTGTGCCTGTTGTTTTAATCCTGTTCCGAATTGCCTGTGTGGGCGCTCCTCGAATCGATCGTGTTACATCTTGTTTTGCTAAGCTGGTATTCTTGCCTTGCTTTGCAACATTTCTACTTTTTGCCCATTATTATGACTATCCGGAGTTATTGTTGCCAATGTTGTTGATTACTTTGCACCTGGTGGCGTCTGTAGAGATTTGGTTTGCTGGGGTTACTGAATATGCGTGTTTTTTCTATTTGTGGCCAGTGGAACACGATTTTGTGTGGGTGGAACTTTTGGAAAAGTTGAAACTTACAAATGGACACCACGTTGAACACACTAAGGATAGTGTTTTTAGGTCGCTCAAAATCAACTGCTTTCGTACTCAAAATATCTTATTTTTTGCAATTGTTATGCTTGTTCAGCAGCACATAAATCGTACTAACGAAGCAGAAACTAATCAATAGAGCACATCAAAGCCTGTCTGGCAATTTTCTCTAGATAACAGTGATACAATCCTATCATTGAGCAATTTTCGGTCATGCAATCCAAAAAGGGCACCACTTTGCGCAAGCGAGGTCATAAAATGTTAAATACACTTATGAATCTTTGTATATCCAACAAATAGAACCCTCACTAAATATTCAAAATTCTTCAAAACAATGTATTATTCGACTGGTTGCGAATAAACTGACACTTACTAACACCCAGTCTCGGCTAGCTGTGCAGATATGACAAATGTAACTTTATCAATAATACTTGAACTGACAAATTCTTAGGGAAAGAATAACGGACAACGAACAGATGTTTCACGAACGCAGTACGAGTATTTCTTTATTTACTCTCACTCGAGACATTCCAAACGGAAATAAAAAATTGAGTAAAAGCATCTGCAGGGTTAAAATACAGTATGCGAAAGATATGAAATATTAATTGCTGGCTTTCGTTTTGTTGTGATGACATCAACAATATATTTAAGAGAAAACCTTAACTATATAAAATATTGATTTATTTCAATAAACGGTTTTATTTCGCTTTCTGTTATAGATTCACATTGCAGAACGTTGGATTCAGTTTAAGTAAGTTCCATAATTTAGACATCTGTTTTAAAAATTCAAATTGTCTGCATTATATCACGTAAAGTAGTTAAGAGTTATATCTTAACCATTTGTCAATTAATTAAACGAACATGTATTGCACGGGCGGTGATATCATTTACTATAATCAAGGTTGCAAACTTGATATAAAAAACTGAGCCATTAAGTATTTATATTTGTTAGTATAAACAAAGTATTGTATAGTGTAGAAAAAAAGTTTATCTAGTAGACTACTTTCGTCCATATTGGGAACTCATCACGTACTGGCCAGAATTTGCCGCGGACAGGGCTTGAACCTGGGTATGTCTGCTTCGGAATCTGGTGCTCTAACCCTGCGCCACTCTGCCACAAACCACATACAATATTCAGTCATATACTAACTAATGTAACACGGTTAGTGATTCCTTTTTTAGGCGGGGCTCATATGGCATTCATTTAGAACCAAATTTCCAAATATAAAATTAGAAATTGTTTGTTGTGGAGAACTAATATATATGAGAGTATGTATTAGGTGTTACGAACCTAGTAACAAGTTAGTTCAGTTGTGACCAGAAGGATAAACCGAAGACAGCATGAACGGAAAGTATAATCTCATGCACATTCGTTTCGTGTTTACTGGCGACTCATCAGTAGGAGCCGGTATTACGCCCTTTAACCACTATATATTTTGGTGAGGAATGTGGGATAATAAGACGGTACAATCTCCTAGACGAATGTGTAAACCTGCAACAGTGAAGCTAATATCATATGAAGTCTCGAAAATTCGACTTTCACGCTAACTCCCTCTATATAATATATATACCGAGTTTGTAAAGGATATTAACACTAAGGCCATTGTGTCAGCAACCGATAACAACATTATAGTACCGAAAATGTACATGGTACTAACATATAATGAAACGAACATTGGTTGCGCGGGTGGTGATAACAATTATTATAATCAAGGTTGCGGTCTTGATATAAACACCTGACCCATTAATTACTTACATATGTCAGTATAAACTAAGAATTGTATAGTGTAGAAAAGGCAATTCATCCAGTAGACCAATTTCGTCCTTATTGGGAACTCATCATGTACTGGCCAGAATATGCCGCGGACAGGGCTCGAACTGAAAATGAGTGTAGTGTAGTATGTGTTAGTGGTTAGAGCACCTGATTCCGAAGCAGACGTGCCCAGGTTCGAGCCTTGTCCGCGGCAATTTCTAGCTAGTACATGATGAGTTCCCAATCAGGACGAAACCGGTCTACTGGATGACTTGCCTTTCTACACTATACATTTCTTAGTTTATACTGACATATGTAAGTAATTAATGGGTTAGGTGCTTATATCAAGACCGCAACCTTTATTATAATAATAAGAATGCAAGCATGTCCAATGATTTTTATCGTTCAATTTGTCTACCTTTACACATATTCTTGAAAGTAATGTTTGAAATTGTACTCTTATAAGAAATTTGTCAGCAGCTTCAATAGCTTAGCGCCTAACTTTGCCAATGCATGCATTGGCGTATTTGTTATTGAAACAATTGGTCTTAACAGAATACCAGTTTTTTCGCAATCTCAGTAAAGCATAAAATCTAGACGTCTGTGTTCCAACCGGCCATATTTGCTTGTGCTCAGCATGTTGGTTTTGTCCATCTTGTGGCAAATAGAATAACTCCGTCGAAATGATCCCATCGATATTTTGCATTGCGTCACACTTAGTACCGGTTTCAAATTGTGGATCAGACAATAAGTCGATCTTTTTTGGAAATTTACACATCGCACTTCCTGACGACCAAGCGTGACCCTTTGTCCGGTGAAAAAATAATGCCAGCACGATCATTGGTGACTTTTCGTAAAGCTGCCATATCTGATTCACTCAACGAAAATTTGTGTTGACTTTGAACTATTTTGATACTGTAGGCATCTGTCGACAATCTTTACTTTAAGCCACCGTTGGCCGTCATTGCCATTTGCTTATAAACCAGCTAGTAGATTGCACAGTGATTCAAACTCTGCTTCAGCTACAATATTATCCTCTTCGAAAAGAATTAAAAACAATTAAACAATCAATGATTGCGCGGATGATGGTAACAATTCTTTTAATCAAGTTTGCGAGCTTGAAGTAAGCACCAATCCCATTGTATTTAATCAGCCGTCGAACAACACATCAAAACTACCACCAGTCGCACGCACTGACGCGTTTCGACCTCCCATGATCTTCATCAGAGTACGACGGCAAATTGACTAGCGAGAATCAAACCGCATTGAATATATATGGAAATCAAAGTTAGATATGCGGCTCTTCTAGCAGTCTCGCATACATTGAACTTGACTGGAAATGTCGGCTGCACAAATTTTATACAGTCACGATCATTAACTGTTTGCAGTTTTCGCCACATATACATATATAGACAATACAATTTAACAAAAATTGATTGCGCGGGTGGTGGTAACACACACACACACACATATATATATATATATATATATATATATATATATATATGGAGGTAATATAATTAACAATCAATCATTGTGCGGTTGGTGGTAACAATTCTGTAAATCAAGTTTGAGAGCTTGAATTAATCACCATTACAGTTATAGTTAACTGACTGACGTTAGTTTTGCGATGTTGTTCGACGAGTGGTTAAATACAACGGGTTTGGTGTTTACTTCAAGCTCGTAATCTTGATTTAAGAAATTAAATACTTTTTACCATAAGTGAGAGCCCCACTTTTTAACGAAGTTAGCTTTTTCTTCGATAAACTAGAAACAAGCCTGTGGATCTGTTTGTTTGTCATGAAGAGAATGCTTCAGCCTGTCAATAATTGCTCGACTTAAAACTAGACAAGAAACTTCGTTATGCTGCCATTGAAATTCCGGCTTGACGACCGGCGGGCTCAAGCTAGTCAACCCGGGATTGGTAGCATGAACCTTGCCGGGCCATAAAGGGACACAGCCATCATCCCGTTTCGTGTGAAGCCTCGAGTTTGGTCTAACTGCACTGTAACTTTTTTGTTAAATGTGTAATGACGGAATGAGAGCAAGCGTTCCAGACGTGAATGGAAAGTTTCGGCTGCTGAAGGAAACTTTGGCCACTGGCATCTGTGCAGATAGTGCTCATCAGCCTTGGTTGGCAGACTATCTAGGAGAAGGAAAACTTCGAATACAAACCATCACGAGGAATGGGCGACCTAGTGTTCTTTTTTAGTCCACATATAACCAACAACTTACAATAATTATATCCATGACAAGTACATCACAGTTTGTAGATTATTGTCATCTAATGATAAGAAAAACAGCTGCAAATATTTGTACTGCAGATAGAGCCCTGTGTTTATTCACAGTACAATACAGAGGTGAGGAGACAATGAAGCGCATAAATGCTAGATTGCTTACCGCTTTGGCGTTCGAATAAAGAGCAACTGCCTAGGTTTTGATTACCTCCACCACCAAATATTCTCTACCTGGTGTGAAGGGCACAATTCTACTACAATCTTCATCTATTTTTAACAATAATTGGAATTGTACCTGTAGTTAGGTATAGTGGAAGGTAGAACCCTTGCTTTTCCTAGCGCGTACCGACTTGGTGAGTGCCAAATAAGTTTAGTGCATAAATATTAGTTCTCCGCAACAAATAGTATCTAATTGTTATCGTGGAGAGTAGCTTTGATAGTACAACGTTAAGGTGGCAGTAGTTCATCGGAAATGTACTTTTTCGAACTGATTATCGAATTATTGCCATTATCCACGTATGTCCTACGCTGACTTGCGTTCTTCTGAAATAAATAAGAAATACTACCAAAAACACGAAATAAGCTCAAATTTTAATTTTGCACACGTCGCCCAGGTTAGAGCCCGCTGAAAACTAGCGGGTCGCCAATTGTAACGCAGAAATTTGATGGTACAGCGCTACGCCAAGTTGATTGTAATTATATATATAGTTTTTTATTTATTTATAATGCGGTCTTAAATAGAGCCACTACCGCTCTCACACGTCGTGAGTTTGTGAGTAGCCGTGCGTGGACAGCGTCCGTAAGACCCTGACAGCCCTTTCCCTTTGCCTGTGCTTTGTTCGTAAGGGCGGTAGTAGGCGGACATTGTTTTCGAGCGGTCCTTGCTGGGTTAATTAACTCGTGTTAACTAATCGTTACAGGAAAGATTCGCGTTTATGCATAGCTGCAGTGGCATAGGCAGGCTGTGACTATTATAATATCTGTGGGATCAACAGGTTCCGAATATATAATGTACACAGCTAGCATAGTGCAATAATATTATTGTCATATGGAGATCTCACCGAAAACTCTAAAAGGGAACAAGGAAGTCATGTGCAGCCAGGTTAGCATATGATAAAGTGTTTCGCTATGCGATTTGGAGAGACTGTATATGCGATGGCCAGCACATGATTCGTTCATCCTTTTGACCGATCAGAATTCTATATTTTTTCAAAATATCAAAGGTGGCATGACATAAAAATTAATGGCAAATTATCGATTATGGGAGTGCCTTATTCACAACTGCGCGTATGAAAGGCTTATCTGTAAAGTTGGTTACACATAACAGCTCATGAATATCGTATATTAATTTAGTTTTGAACATAAATATATGCGTGTAATAAACGAACATTGGTTGCGCGGGCGATGATAACAATTATTATAATCAAGGTTGTGATCTTGATATTAGCACCTGACCCATTAATTACTTCCATATGTCAGTATTAAACTAAGAATTGTATAGAATATGGAATGGTATACTGGATGAATTGCCTTTTGTACACTATATGCAAGTAATTATATCAAGATCGCGACCTTGATTATAAAAATATGCACGTATTCCAGTATGTATTAGGTGTTGCGAACCTAGTAACAAATTAGTTCAGTTGTGACCAGAGGGATAAAACAAAGGCAGCATGAACGTAAAGTATAATCTCATGCACATTCGTTTCGTGCTTACTGGTGACTCATCAGTAGGAGCTGGTATTACGCCCTTTACCCACTTTATATTTGAGTGAGGAATGTGGGATAATAAGACGGTAAAATCATGAGCAGATGTAAACTTGTAGTAGTGACTAACATATAAAGTCTCAGAAAAGTACAGCTCAAACGCTAACTCACACTATATATTATTTGCCAGTCATAGGATACTAACACTATAGCTGTGTTAGTAACCGTCTAACAATGTGTACCTAAAAGGTACATGGGTACTATGATTTCCGAGGCGGATATTGTACCAATATGATCAATTTATGCTATAGTTCACTGGGGGTGAAATTGCAACAATTTCTGAACACCTGTTACTCAGAAATCCATACACTGTGGCTTTGGTCAGTATCATTTATAACATTTCGCGGTAAGCATGACATGATTGAATTCAATATATAACAGTTCATGCTGTTTTTGTTAGAAAACATATATAATATATACATACTTGCATATATATTAGGTCTCCGCAACAAACTGTTATATGCACGTATTATTCGAAAATACTATTATATTTACATTGATATTCAAAGTTATAAATAAAATAAATTGATAGCCGAAATTTCATTTATTCTCTGTTTCAGTTTGTGCTGTGGATTTTGGTTAATAATAGACTATAAATGTCGTGCAAAAACCTACCAAGAAATTTATTTATTTCTGATGCCAAAGAAACCTTAGCAATTTTAGCGAGCCATTTAATTTTAAATCTTCTTATGTTAGTCCTCTACTTACACACTATCATAATTTAGCCAAAAAACAGTCAAAATTAACTCAACCTACGTTTGCGAATAAAAATTTTCTTAATTTTCAATGAAAAACCAAATTTATTCACTAAATTTTGGCTGCATTTTCGTGCATCTTCTATAGTTATATCGGTTAGACCACAATGGCTCTTGTGTAGAAGTTTTTAATGAAATGATTTTAATAACGAATTGCGGACATGCAAACTTTAGTTCTCTTTAGGAAAAATTAAATACTGGCGGAAAACGACAATTCTTGTTTTATAAAGCTAGATATAAGAAAATTTACAACTATACACTGCACAATCATTTTATTTTAAAGAAATAGGTAAGGAAGAATTAACTAGCTAAATAGATTTGGCAACACACAAATATATACTGCGCAGTCATTTTCTTTGAAAAAATATTTAAAAGAGGATTAACTAGCTAAATAAATTTTGTCAACACTTCAACTTACATATATTTAATCCAGTTCAGAAATTTTTCTGCACCTGTTATTTGAATTGAGAAATAAACTATGTATTGAAACATACATATATTATAACGCAGGTATATACTACGAAGTTAAACAAGCTCATTTTTCTTTTGTATGAAAGCAGCTCGACTTTAGTATATATGGTACTTGATATAGTCAATTTTGGGAAGCAATGTGGATTAAGTTGGATTGAACAAATACATTATGCGACAACAAACTGGAAACGTGCAATACACGTGCCGAAGCACCCTCGAGCACAAACATAACGGCAGTTTAAATTAAAATCCTGTACGAGCACCTTTTGTTTATTTAGCTGACGATTAAGAATTTTGCATAAAACAGCTTACGCTATGCGTAATTATATTTAGATTTCGCTTGAAGATCACCTGGAAATACGCATGAATTAAAGTGTAATATTTATAAATCATTTGTAGAGCTATTGCGTAAACGTTTTGCCACACGCCAGTTGCATTTTATTCAAAATGCTATTGAATTCGCTTCTTTAGTAATCGGCTAATCCAGCTTAAATAGCGCACTGAGCAGCAACGAAGCGTGTATTGATAAGCAATGTTTGACTGTTGGATTGCGAGAGATTATTTACATTTAATTTAAACAGGCAATTTGTTATATAAAACACATAACCTATGTAAAAGACAATCGAGACATCACTGATTTCTGAATTCTATGAGTAAATATTTCGCATTCCTTTAAAAGGAATATTAACATTTATCGTCTTTTCGTTGGGTGCAGATTAATTGATTTTTTATCGTTTTTTGTACTCCAAGTTTGCTTTAAAAACGTTTCTGGGTACCCGTTTTTTAATAAAGTTTTTTAGCACCGCCAGTTCCTGAAAATGAAATTCATTACAACAAATTTTATTTATTCTGTAGGACGAATGGCGTATGAAATTTCCATTTTACGAAATCAGGATAATACTGTGGTATTAAATGTATTGTCATGTCTATGTTTTCCTTTTTCGACTGCTATCTTCTTGTCCCAATAAAAACTTGCTCGGATGACTTTTAATGTCAAGATCTACCGGTGTGACATAAAAGCTTTTTCTGGAAACTGATACCCAGAAAGATTTGTTGAAGCAAACATAAAGCACACACAACGCCAAAAATCAATGAAGCAGCATCCAACTAAGAAACGTTTAATGTCAGCATATCTTTTACGGGCGACGAATTATCTGAATTATTTATTCAAAGATTTAAAAAAGCATTGACTTCGCGAATACCCATTACACTATGGCTGTTTGCTTATGCAAGAAAACGTCTGTTTAACATAAAGTTTAAAGATTGTAAGCTGCCATTCTATAGTCACGTTTACTTTTGCATTGTTAAAATTGAACAGTTTCTAGTAGTGCAATAAAAATTATTCATTCATGCCTAGTTAAAATCAAGATTGATGTGCACTTTTGCTTAATCAACCGATGTTACCGAAAATATGATCCTCGAATTTTGATAGAAAAAAGAAACTAGTCACGCGTTTTATCCGATAGCACTAGTCCTTATTTAACACTTTTGAACTGCAATTAAGCACGTTATTGCTCTACTAACAAATCACATTCCAAGCTCACAAACAGATTTAACATTTAAATACTGTTTGTTGCGAAGACCTAATATATATTCAAGTATGTTTTAGGTGTTGCGAACCTGTTAACAAATTAGTTCAGTTGTGACCAGAAGGATAAACCAAAGGCAGCATGAACGGAAAGTGTAATTTCATGCACATTCAAGAGACCCATCAGTTTTCGCCAGAGCAAGACATTTATATAAAGGAAAAGCTACTGGCAGTCAGAAACACAATAGATCAGATGATTGAGAATGGCATTGTTCGTCCTAGTTCAAGTCCGTGAGCACAAATCATTCATATGAATGCCAAACAAAAGATTTTCGGATGGGGATTATGTGGTGATTATCGTGCTCTTAATCGTGTCTCTGTGCGGAATCGATGTCCTATAAATAATGCGACGGACATTATGGATAACGCCGTTCAGCGAAAATGGTTCACGATCCTGGAACTTAAATCCGCATATCATCAAATTCAATTAATTGAGGAGTGCGTAGCTAATACCACTGTCATAGTATCGTTTTGATTATCTGAATACACGGAATGCCGTTTAGTCTGTGCAACGCATGGCGGACGACCCAAAGGTTTATGAATGAGGTAGTGAAGAAACCCTCGCACACATTTACATTAATGACATCATGATTGCCTCCAATGATTTTGTACAACATTTGTAAGACATCATGGAGATTTTTACTCGGTTTAACAAATTTGGTGCAATGTGTATGGACTCAAAAAAAGGTGAATTTAAAAAAATCAGGTTGGCGAAATTGATATAAAAACCACTCACATGTAATGGCGCGTTTCGACCTTCCGTAATCATTATCAGCGCACGTCGGCAAACTGACAGGCGAGGATCAAACCGAAATCTATATATATATATATATATATATATATATATAAGTTATGAAAAATCACATATATTAATCTCGCATATTATTGCACTTGACTGGAAATATCGGCAGCACAATATCTGTGCATTGACGAACATACACGTTTGTTTCAACTTTTTCCACATCCCCGCACAATATAACAGTAATTGATTTTGCAAAGTTGTGCGACTGGTTGGTGTTTATATCAGGCTCACAAACTTGATTTAAATAAATTTTTTCAGCGCCTGCGCAATCATCATCGCGTATAAAATTCAAAGAGGACTATCTAGCAAAATTTTGCTCCCAACTGACTGTCGTCCTCCTGTGTTCGTCGAATATCACAACCGAAGTCATCATGGTATGAATGATATCATTCTCCTTGTCAAAGAATTTTTAGCCCACTATCAGGCATGATGTTAATGACTGAGTTGAAGCTTGTCGTCCATGCCAATTGTCCAAAATCTTCCGCCATACGCACTCCGACTGGAATTTATCGAATGCGTTTCGAATTCGATGGAATTCCATTTCCATTGTTTATTGGGATCAGTGGTACATTGCGGATGTGGTGAATCCTTTCCAAGAGAGATTAAGATACTTGGAGAAGAATGTGAGAAGAACGACGACGTCATCCCCAAAAGGGACGTTCTTGTGAAATGCTCACATCGCAAGCTAAAGGCTGTGTTATACGTCCTGTGAAAACTCCGACTGGCTTACCGCACGGCCGTTGGTAACTATAGGAATGCGCTCTCGATATCGCGACAGTTTTAAAACATCCGTTGCACAAGTCATTTTTAGCCATAATCGTCAACTCCCTGCTGACTTGATCAGTAGCGTTGAGATAATTGATGATCCAACAGCGACGGCGATAACACCTCACCTTCGACCGCAACCTACTAGAGAACATCATTCACCGATATATGTTAAAAAGCATTGGACACTTGCTAACAAGTTTATTTACAGACTGATGTGGTGAAAGTTTACACTGAAGATTAAATGCACCAGATCTTAATCGATCATCATGCGAGATCCTAAATTCTTTATCATCGACTATAACACAAGTCATAAAACCTTATCTATTCGTCGTGTGTAGCTTGCATTTGAGTTCTCTCATCGGACCTCGGATACATCAGTTGCTAACAAGAAGCTAGTGCCCTTTTCAACATTTTTCCAACCATTAACTGGTAAATCAGAACATTAAGAGAAAGGACACTTGAATGGAATCATTACGGAGGACAAAAAGGAAAATTAAACGAGATCAGGTAATCGAGATGATTTATTGCTTTGGGGAATGATTGGTAGCTACTTTCGATGCACCTAATGAGTAAATCGAAAGTTTTGCCAACAGAGCTGTGTTTAAATAGATTTCTGGCGTCGACAGTGATCATTTTTGTAATCTTGACATTGTAAAATTTTACTTTATTTGAAAGGCAAAAGTTTCGCAAACACAGATGACATTTAAATTTATTCTGGCTATAGGACAGTTCTTAATTCCTAAGGCAATTTTTTGTGGAGTGTTGCTCCCTGACATAATTGGTCTCAATGCCGGAAGGTTGCTGGGTCCATATAACTTGTTGCTTTTGCTTGTTTGTCACGACGTTCAAAGTTATACATTTCATTGGAACTCACATCGCTGATTCTTTGTTTAATCGTTTCATATGAAATTATCATTAGAAACCTAATTAAATCCGCGGTAGTTTCGCTCTATCTTGATTTATTTGACACGGGTTGAATTCCTGCTTATCATCATGAAATGGTTTATTTGATTTATTTTATCACTGGTGTTCATAAGGACAACAGTTAAGTTTGTTTCTGGCTTCATTAATCTAATTTCGTTTTTTATCTTAATGCTTTGAAATCTACGATGTGCTCACTCTTTATGAAGTTGAACCGTTTGTGTCTCTGTTTAAAATTCCCGTTGGCAATACGTGATTCCGATTTCGGTAGGAGGAAAAATTCACTTTGTTACGTATCTGATGTAACATCGTCTGAATGAATACCCAGTGCGGCGTCTGGTCTTATCTTTGTCATCTGGTTCCTATCGTTTTGCAATGTTCAGAATTTTGGTTCAAGTGATAAGCGTTATTTTTAAATGAAACATGTTGTGCAACGGAGAACATTAATTAGTTGGCCCTTGGTGTACCCACCAAGGTGTTTGCAGCCACTGTCTTAAATTTCCAGTTTTGGAAGCCTTTTTCAACGGAAAGCGCATACTACAAACATGTTGACAATCATTTAGTTAAGTCCCACATGAAAAAGAAAACAATTTGTCAGGTATATCAAGGACCAGGTTAGTAAGAATTATTTCTGTTTTTCCGATCTAGTCAAACTTGTATAGGATAAAATTAACAAATAAGGGTACTCTGAAAGAGCGTTAGAGGCTTGCTTATTAATCAATAAATCTTCGTGTTGTTTCCAATTTTCTCTGTCGATGGCATTCATAACCAAATGATAAACATCACTCCCGAACGCTACAAGCTCGCTTGGATGGAGCAGACTGATACAAGATATCTATGCTGCGTTCGCGTTGGCGACTTTGCCAAGTAGCAGTATCTGAGGTTCTGTCGCATTCATTGCTAATTATTGTAACTTTTTCTTATTTGCATGTGTCGCAGCTGAACGACATAGTTTGTGAAATCGTCGACGCACCAAAAATAACATCTTTTACTTTCACATGCCTAGCCACATCTGCGCTAAAGTGAAATTTTCGAATTGATCTTTCGAGGTGGCAGCAAACTTCCGCGACAATTGAGGTCACGTGTAAATTGTTTTTCAGCTAGTTTTATCCATTTGCAATTGCTATATTGAAGCAGAAATCAATTATGGTGCAGTGACTGACCGTCTAGATCAGTGCACGACAGTTCAGATTTCTAGCTGACTGATTGACAGCCTGGTTTATTATTTTCATGTAACATTGAAAGGCTTTATTTAAGTGTCCACTGCTTAATCGTTTGTCAGTTTAAATTTTACCTTTTGTATACACTTTGTGTGCTTGTTTATTGTTGGCAAATAAGAACTATTTCGTTACATTTTAACACCTACAGAGTTAACATAACTTTTTACTTTATTTTGACCATCGAAACGGTAAAAGATTTAATTAGAATTTACTATTTGACAACTGTAATATTGGTAATTGGTGTGTGTGTACTGTAGTTTAAACAATTATTTTATTAATAGTTAACCTAGATTTACGTAGTAAGAAAGAACGAGACTTACGTGGACATTATTTTTAATTTTCTTTCATGTACTTCGCTTACATTTTAAAATATTAATTATTTTTTAATGCTATGCACACAATTATTTACCAAGGAATTTTACGGCAAGGCTGTACAAGCCAGAAATTTTTTGCCATTTTCAATTTTCTAAATCCTACAAATCAAGTCATTAACGCGTTTTTCCTCTACATTGGGACTGGGATAGTCATTCTAGCCGGTTTTCGTAGACTATGAGGATGGATTGGTTATATGAGGATGGATTGGTTATATGATGATGGAATAGTTTGTGTGGGTTCAACAGGCGTTGACCACTACAAAGGTAAACGCGGAAAAGTTTCTTTTCGCCAGAACTCAATTCGACTGTGATATCTGGTAAATTATATTGTCAATTGTCGAGAATAAGAAGGATTAAGTTGGATTGAAGAAATACAATATACAACAACAAACATTTAGTGGGAACCGCGAATTCTTAGGTACGCACGCACGCACACACACATATACACACACCTCAACAATTCACTAGTTTATATTCAAATTAATGTACGAATTTCTCTCGTATATTTAGTTGAGGATTGCAGATTTTGCATTTAAAAGGCATTTATGCTATGCGTAATCATTTTTATTTTTAGTAGTCTCTAAGAACATCTGGAAATTTTGAGTGTGATATTTATATAAAACATTTGTTGAGATATTTCGGATAAGTTCATGCAAGGCCATGCATTTAAAAGTGAGTATGAAGCCATTTAGCTAAGAACTGTCGATGCGAATTCTAATCGAGAGCTACCACCCACCAGTCTCAATACCTACATTTCACTTAAAATTTCTCCACAATAAAGATTTTTCACACAATTTTTTCTACATATTTCAGCTAGATACTGTTTGTTGCGAAGAGTTAATATATATATATATATATATATGCAAGTATGTATTAGGTTTTGCGAACCTAGTAACAAATTAGTTCAGTTGTGACCAGAAGGATAAACCAAAGGCGGCATGAACGGAAAGTATAATCTCATGCACATTCGTTTCGTGCTTACTGGCGACTCATCAGTAGGAGCCGGTATTACGCCCTTTAACCACTATATATTTGATTGAGGAATTTGGGACAATTGGACGATACAATCTCCTTTGGAGCAAATGGATGGTTCAGTCTTCTGTGACTTCTCGGACGCCTTATATAAAACGGATGTTTGTTTACGCAGCAAAACACCTGTTCAACATAAATGTTAAAGTTAAACCTCCTGCAATCGAACAGTCCAACATTGCTCATTTATACAAATCCTATAGATTTTTTGCGCTACGTAGGACGAACTTGCAGCATTACTAAATAAGTGAACCCAAAAGAATTCTAGTCTAAACTTTGCTAGCGTGGAGGAGAACGTATCTGTAATAGCTGAACATATTGTTTAGTAAAATCACTCTCCGAATAAAATGGATTTTGGGTTTGCTTGAAAGAAAAAAATTAAAAAGAATTACGCACATCGGAGACAGTTCTAAGCAACATTCTCAATCCTCAGCTAAATAAACAAAAGAAGCGTACATTTCTTTAAATCAAGTTTGCGAGCTTGAAGTAAACACCAATCCCATTGGATTTAACCGGTCGTCGAACAACATAACAAAACTACCGCCAGCCGCAACGCACTGACGCGTTCCGACCTTCCTTGATCATCATCAAAGAACGACGGCAAACTGACTATCGAGGGTAAACCGCATTGAATATATATGGAAATCAAATTTAGATATGCTGCTCTCATCTCTAGAAGTCTCGCATACATTGAACTTGACTGGAAATGTCGGCTGCACAATTTCTATGCAGTCACGAACATTAACTGTTTGTAGCTTTCGCCACATATACATATATAGGCAATACAATTTAACAATAATCGTTTGCGCGGGTGGTGGTAACAATTCCTTAAATCAAGTTTGCGAGCTTGAAGTAAGCATCAATCCCATTGTATTTAATTAATTATTCATTTAATTATTTACATTTGATTTAAATAGAAGCTGATGAATCGCGCGTGTGTGTGTGTGTGTTTGTATGCCCCAGCATTTGCTTTTCGCGCTTCCTCGATTTTCTTGCATAATTTTTGTTTAGTCCAAGTTAACTACCTTGCTTTCAAAAATTGAATGTATGAGGTATCAGATATTACAGTCAAGTTCAGATCTTTTTGAGAAAATGTCCTTTTTAGCTGTGTCGTATTACCTTTTAGAATGCGAGCTTGAAAGAAGTAATAGTGCTTTGTCCATGCGTATAGATAAAAAGAAATTTTAACAAATACAAAAACCGTTGATTTCTTAAACTCAACACTTGAACATGCATTTCATGTTAACATAAATCAGACTGTAGTTTGTTTGTCCAAAAAGCGTCATACTTGGTTCTCTTTTCTGATATTGCGTTTATTGATTACTATAAGTGCCACGTCTGGAAAGCATACATGTGAGGTTTCAACGATATGTTGCGCAAATGCACACGTGTATTCACCATTAGTTTTATAATTGGCTTTTAAGTTGCAATGTTCTGTCATTCGAGTAATTGGCCTGCTGGTCGATCGGCTTTTAAACTTTCGCGTGTATATTGTTAAATAATATTTGAGATCGTCATGTAAGTCTGTTTCTTTTTAATTACTGGTAGATACAAATGTTTTACCATAAATAACCCTCAAAGTTTAGCTGCATTATATGTGCGCAACATATCATTGAAACCTCGTACGTGTTTCCTCGGGACTTGGCATGTAATTTATTTACTAAATGCAATAACAGAATTGAGTTAGCCACGTATAGAAGCATCAACTAACAAATTGATGGAGTGGCAATATGGAGCACCCTATTTCCAATGTCAGCTGAGATTTTTCTGTGTCATTTGCGAAGTCATCATTAAAGATTGACATAAGCAAACGTGCACAATACACGTGGTATGTTGACTATATTTTATTTTATTCTTAACAACAGGTCGCAATCACGACCGTTGCTTAAAATTTACGAATAAGCGCATAAAATTATCGGTTTCATGTCAGGGCATGAGAAAGATGTACTACTAAAGGTGGATGCCATTAGTACATTAAATCGAACAATTAACGATAAACCAACCTAATTTGCACATTATTTACATTATAGCAGCTTCGTGCCTTTTTATATAAATTATCAAAGGTTCGCGTTTGCTTTTCAACAATTGACGGATTGTTATTATAATAAAGGTTGCGGTCTTGATATAAACACCTGACCCATTAATTACTTACATCTGTCAGTATAAACTAAGAATTGTATATTGTAGAAAAGGCAATTCATCCAGTAGACCGGTTTCGTCCTTATTTGGAACTCATCATGTACTGGCCAAAATTTGCCGCGGACAGGACTCGAACCTGGGCACGTCTGCTTTGGAATCTGGTGCTCTAACCACTGAGCCATCCTGCCACACACTACACTGCACATACCAGTTATGTAATGGTGTTATATGGGTCAGGTGTTTATATCAAGACCGCAACCTTGATTATAATAATTGCTATCACCACCCGCGCAACCAATGTTCGTTTAATTGACAGATTGGTTAGTCTAGATTCAATAGGGACAAATATATTAAAGCAAAAAATCATCTAATGTTTAAAGAAACGGTCGTACATATTACAATAAAAGAAAGTCTTTAGCCCACACACCTTATTTAAGGAAAATGCTGCTTTCCGCACAGTACGGAATAAAATTGAAATCGCATTAACACGCAAATTTAATACAGCTTATCTATGAGGGTTATTTAGCGTACCACATTTGCCTTTACCAGCAATTAAAGAAAGCCAGCCGTCGATATAGACTTCAAATATTATTTACCAATATAAATAAGCAAGTTTTCGATCAACTCATGTAGGTCTATCGACCAGACTGGTAATCATTCGAATGAAAGAACATTGCAACCTGAATACGTGTTTAAAATCAAATAGTTAATGCAAACCTGCAATTGCGCAACATACCATTGGAACCTCACACGTATGCTTTCCAGTAGCAGCATTTAAAGTAATGAATAAACGTGATAACAGAATTGAGTTAGCCAAATATGAAGCTCTGTCAATAAACAAACAGAAAAAGTATATAGAGCAATGAGCATGAACTGGATGTGATGCGTGTTATTGATTGGTTGTTTCCATATTTCACGCTCTCTCCACATTTACATTTTCAATTTGTTTTGCCTTTCAATATATAAATTTTTTATATATAAATTGGAAAGAAAAACAAGATAGAAATATATTTATATAAATTTTGATTTTCATTTGTCGATATATAGTGAGAAAATGAGAAAGAAACGATTCTTGTATCTGATAAAATTTCTTTTTATCTCTTTGCACATGGAAAGATTATCATGTATTGTATATACCTACGTAATAATAAATTTCTACTGTAATTGAAATTATATATATATATATATATATATATATATATAATTTTGATATGTTGCAATTATATCTAAACTTTTTCGTCGTTGCTATTCCGTAGCATATATACAGCAATTGTCTCCTCAGTCAAGTTTGTTTGTTCTTTTCTTTATTTAAATTTCCCTGTATTGGATGCTTCCAGTTGGTAGTAGATTTTTTCTCTATTCGCTGGTACTTTCAGTGCTGTTCCACTCCTCTAGCTCAAATTCGTGTTCACGTATATTATTGTATGGGATGTGTTGGCATGTAATCGCTGAGTTATGCATCTGTTATGCTGAATAATCGAGTCGTATACTACACTAAATATTAGCTCAAAGGTCAGATTAAACGCACCTGCTTCAAGTTTCGATTGTGTCACCGCACCAACATTAATAATAAATCTAATGTCCATTTTTGTTAGAACAAAGGAATGTAAGGCTGTGGATTATAAGCTTTTAATCCCTTTTCAGCATGCCTTGTTCTACTTTACTTGTGCTATATTCGGTTTTATGTGTTATGCCTTGTCAATCATGAATTCAATGATGATTGAATTATTTTTATACGCTTTGTGTGTTTGACAATTGAAGTTAATTCAATAATTCTGTGTAGCCTTCGATCGCCTTATGTTTCTTCGACAAACCTTAGGCTCTGTAGCCGCATGCTATTGTGGATAGTGCGTGGCTCTGCTACTAATCTTTAGTTGTACTCTTATAATTCGTACCCTGAGGTCATTAAAACGTATAATCACAGTATTCAATTGTTTCTGTATACATTGTTTTTCAGAACGATGCCTTGTCCTATTGAGAACAAAGCGGATGTTGATGATACTAATTGGATCTGCTTTCACAGGTAACTCACCGGACAAGTTTCTATTTTTACTCCTCGTGTAATTTTATGCACTGTATAGCTTACTTTACAAAGAATGGAGAATGCATTTATGCTAAAGCTGCAAAATGGTATACTAGACTCTATTTTATATAAGAATAGCCTTATATATGCTCGAAAACATTTCGAAATCATAAAAGAGTCTTAATAGTATTATTTCAATATTGAATGATTGGATAGAATGTGTCAATACCACTGCTTGTTTCATTACTGAAACGGATTAAATACTACGCATTTTAAATTTTACCATGACAACGTACGTCTCATTGTTTGGATAGTTCAGTCCGTGTATGTTCATTTTCTATGCAAATTTATTTGCCGAGTTAGAATGCAACGTTTATTTGGCATTTGTTACGTCTTTTATAGATCACATTTATCAATTCTGGAAATCGTTTACGCTCGATTTTTAACCAACAATTGTTATTGTTTAGTAATAAATTTTGAAATGAACTGATGCGTTTCTGCTATTTGTTAGGTTACCAGCCTTGTTGTTAAAAGTATGCGTAAAGTGCAATATTGCTAGTTGCCGCTTATCGGTTGCAGTAGTATGCTGCAATAACAAATCTTGCCTACGCACTGAAATGACACTACTTGTTATGGATGTGAATGTAATGCGATGTACTGGTCTGTGCTTTGACTAAATGCACTGCGAGTTCAAAAGTTACGTGTGGCCTCGAGATTCCAGCAAACTCCATGTGTGTATAGAAATACCAGGAATGGCGTCTTCCCTTTACACGATGGACGAAGGTGATATCTTGTGGGAGACAAGCCGGGTTTGGATGCTATCACACTCCAGCGTAGCATCACATTGAAAAGGCATGTTAGGTGGGCAAAGGCTCGGCTGCAAACTATCGAACCCTGTCTAGTTTAACGGCATGATTGACTCTGCTTTTCTGGCATCGGTTCACCTAGAACACATTGAATGGAGCATATAGATCTCAGCTTGCATTATGATTGGTCTTTCGTTTATCATACAACGATTACCAAAATAAGTTATGAATTTAATTCTTAATTTCTCCTCTTTGTTATGGAATTACTGTTGCAGTGGCCTTCTTTGAGGTCCTGAACGCTCCAGTGTCTCAATTTAGGGTTGATGCGAATAAATGAGAATCTCCACGCAAAAGCACAGCAAGTTAAGATGAAGAATAATCAGGAGACTGCTTGAAGCATCTGAGCCTCAGAATTCATTAATAAATAAAATGTTTTGATGTAAATTTGTTTCATTAGAGGGGTGCGCTTTATACAAGAAAAATTCTATAATTAATTTGATTAAAAATATGTAGAGTCTGTCCAATCGTCATGGCTTTTTGAGATTGTTTGCAAGGGCTGGTTCGTATAAATTCCGGACAGGGTTAGGAGCAATTAAGTTCAGGCTAGTTGAAACATCTAGTTTAAACAGCGGAGAAATACGCATAAACGACCAAACTCATTTGGGCAAACATAATAATGGCGATTGAGTCCATGTGGCAGCACACGAATCTGTGCCTGTGTTTCCATCCATACTGACCAGCTATTTCCGGTCTTCATCGGAAGTTAAGCCTATGCTTAAAACTTTTGGTTTGGAAATGCTACACTTTAAAAAATAATTGATTGCGCGGGTGGTGGTAACAATTCTTTAAATCAAGCTCGCAAACTTGATTTAAAGAAATGCTACACTTGTTGCACGAAACATTTGAAGCCTCTAAACGAGTACAAGAGTTCCCGTTCAGGAATCAGTGGGCTTCACAATGGCAGCCCAATTAGAATTTCAAATTAACCTGTCGTATGTTGAGTTTAAATGGAGAATATAGGATCACCTCGGTGACTGGCCTTAGTGGGTGTTTGCATAATTATACAGACTTAAACCACTGTCGTGTGTGCTAGGTCTGGATACTATGTCACGCATTAAGTCGTGTTTGTCCAAACTAACCGAGTCTTTTAAGTGTTTGTAACTGCATGATGCCACTGTATTTATGCTGGTGGACATAACAGATATGACACGCTGTTGTGCACTCCTGGGGTCTGGAGGAAAGAATCCAACATATTTGAATCAACATCGCCACAGGTAAGCACCTTTACAACGTCATGTCGGGGCGCAATTCGTTCCGATTATTTTTACGTCATATACATCGGGTCCTTGAAGGGCGATGGCAGAAAGTGGCTAGAAAGCAGTCAACTATATGGAGACACCAGCAGCTGTAACCAATAAGTCGCCTACTGGGCAGCGACGTCAGTAAATTGCATTGAGAGAACGGCCATTTCAACGTCACAACAAGGTCCACCACTTCACGAAATTTGATAACCGAGGTTCTGTCCAGAATGAAAAACCTTCGAGTACACATAATTATGAATATGGAAGAGGATCGGAAGAGCACCCAATTTTATACTTAGAATCAGATGGCCCGCGAGGATAACTAAGTCTTGAAACCTTTGCCACTCGTAAGCATTTCTATTATCGTTAAATATTTGGAAGTGTTCGAGGTGCAACTTGTGATTATACAGTTGGATACTGGAGCCGATGTCTCGGTGTTGTCTATCTTAGCCGTCAAACCACGTACAACCTACGAGAGAAAATTTTGTTAGGCTTCCGGCGTGATGTTGGTGGCTGCGTCTGAAAGGTGAACTAACTTATTAATAAGTGATGATATCTGACATACGCACATGGACGAACAGAAAGCATACAACGAGCAAAATTTATACGTTTGCTTCATTACCTCGTTCTCATTATTTGACTTTAACTGAGGTACAGAATTCCAGATCCCCTCTTTGTGGGTAATTTTTCATTTTTCGATTGGTTTAATTATAACTCTTAAAAGGAATTTGGCTCGGAACGTTTAATAAAAACATCGGTTACCTTTACACAAATCTTTTTAATGGTTTCACCCCTATCGAATGACTAAATTTTTAGCTTTGTACGTGAAGTGCCCTTCTAGTCTATCTTAATTGCAACAGCGTCTAATTTCTATGGTTGTGCTAACATGTGTCTTGGTTTTTTATGAATTTTTATGCACAGGCTTTCTTTTGACATTCTTCCTCGATAATGTCATGCCAGCCCAGTCTGGCACCTTCACACTCGAAACCTTCGACTATCGCGTTCCACATGGAAACAACAACATCTTCTGACTGGTTTGGTGAGATTGGTGGTCAACGACGTTTACAACGCGCCGTGTTTTTCATCAAAGCTCAGTTTTATTTCTAATTTTGCCGGTCATAGTCGAAAAAGCGGGACATTTCAATCGCAGAAGGTCGTGACGACGATGCTCTATTTACATATGACCAATTATCCGCTGATGTACCAGTGTTCTTCGTATCAGTCTCCGTTTGGAGTTGCGATTCGCGGACATTATGCTACTATTGGAATTTCGAAAAGGTTCCGTTGATCTGTTTCGTATCGGTTTTGTATCTTCTGATCGGCTGGTGTGGAAGGATGAAGTACGCATCAACGATCGAAAGAAAAACAGATGCGCTGGAAAGCAGATTCAATCGGATCATAGCAGTGCCTCGATGGGTTAAATTACCCATTCAAATGTACATCTGCTTTTGTCTGTCGATCATTTGTTGCCGAAAAGAAGGGGACAGTGCCACGTCAGCCTGATCGAAGGACATCAAATCATATGCAAACAAGAAGACCAATCGGATCCTTTTCGCAAGACCTCGATGAGTTGATATGCCATTTTCAAATACATCTGTCATTTTTTCATCGATTCTGAGCTATGTGCAAGGAGGAATTTTGCATCCATTTGATCGATAAACAGATGCGTGCTGAAACGAGGTTAATCAGGATCTTCACCGGTACATTCGATGAGTTTAATACCATTTGATGCATATCTGTGCCATCGTCAGGCTGTGTGCCGAAAAAAGGAGGGCATCTGGACTTCGATCGAAGACAAACCGGTCCGTACTTGACAGGGACTAATCGACGTCCCGAGCCACCTCGGTGATGGTTGATTCCCATTTCGTGCATCTGTTCATTTTCATCAGTCGACTCTTAGCTGAAAAGGAAAGGAGTACGCGTCAGCTGATCAGGCAAACAAGATCACGTGCCCGAAGCAAGAACTAATCGGATCTTCATGACTCGATGGTTAATTAACCTCGATGCACTCTGGTGTGGTTTCATCGATCAGGCTGTTGCTGAAAAAAGGGCAAAAATTCAGCTAATCAGAGACAAAACAGATGCGTACTTGGAAACGAGGACTAATCGGATCTTCGCGAGTACCTCGATGGGTTGATACCCATTTCCAAGTACGCATCTGTGTTTTCATCGATCAGGCTGTGTGCCGAAAAAAGGGACGAGTACGCATCCAGCCTGATCGAAGAAAAAACAGATGCGTACTTGGAAACGAGGACTAATCGGATCTTCACGAGTACCTCGATGGGTTGATACCCATTTCCATGTACGCATCTGTTTAATCATTAATCAAACTGTGTGCAGAAGAAAGGGACAAGTACACATCCAGCCTGATCGAAGACAAAACAGATGCGTACTTTTAAACGAGGATTAATCGGATCTTTGCCAGTACCTCGATGGGTTGATCCCCATTTCCAAGTACGCATCTGTTTTGTCATCGATCATGCGGATGCCGAAGAGGACGATTTTGTTCAGCCTGATCGAAGACAAAACAAGAACGTACTTGGAAATGAGATTAATCGGATGCGAAATTACCTCGATGGGTTGATCCCCATTTCCAATGCCGCATGTTTTGTCATCGATCAAGCTGGGTGCCGAAGTAGGGGACGAGTAGGCATCCAGTCTGATCGAAGACAAAACAAAGGCGTACTTGGAAATGGGGATTAATCGAGATCTTGCAGTGCCTCGATGGGTTGATCCCCATTTCCAAGTACATGGTACGTCGATCAAGCTGGGTGCCAGAAGTAGGGGGACGGTAGGCATCGGATCTGATCAGAAAGACAAAATAAAGGCATGCTGAAATGGGAACAATCAGATCTTTGCGAGTACCTGGTGGGTTGATCATTTCCAAGTACATCTGTTTTGTCATCGATCATGCTGGATGCCGAAGGGGACGAATTTTACATCAGCCTGATCGCAGAGGAAATCAGATCGTACTCAGCAAAGTTATTGGATCTTTGAGTACCTCGATGGGTTGAACCCTTATTTCCCAGTACGCATCTGTTTTTGTCATCGATCATGCTGGATGCCGAAGAGGACGTTACACATTCAGCCTGATCGAAGATATTAATGGCAGCGCTGAAAATGGGGATTAGTCGGATCTTTGCAGTACCTCGATAGGTTGATCCCCATTTCCAAGTACGCATCTGTTTTGTCATCGATCATGCTGGATGCCGAAGAAGGGGACGATTACATTCAGCCTGATCGGGAGCTCGAAACAAAGACGTACTTGGGTAAGGATCAATCGGATCTTTGCGAGTACCTCGATGGGTTGATCCCCATTTCAAGTACCGCATCTGTTTTATGAAAATGAATGTTGCTGGATTGTAAAGAAGAGGACGATGGGCATCCAGTCTGATGAACAAAAACAAAGCATGCAAATGGGGATTAATCAGATCACATAGTACCTCGATGGGTTGATCCCAACTGAAGTGCATCTGTTTTTGTGTCGAATCGCTGCTGGATGCCGAAGAAGGGGACGATTACATCCAGCCTGATCGCAGAAAACAGATGCGTACTTTAAACGAGTTGTTGTTCGGATCTTCCACGAGTACCTCGATGGGTTGAATCCTCATTTCCAAGTACGCATCTGTTTTGTCATCGATCATGCTGGATGCCGAAGAAGGGGACGATTACACATTCAGCCTGATCGAAGACAAAACAAAGACGTACTTGAAATGAAATTAATGAGATCTTTGCGAGTACCTCGATGGGTTGATCCCATTCCGTGCTGTCTGTTTGTCATCGATCATGTGATTAGCGAAGAGGACGGTGGGCATCGGTCTGATCGAAAGACAAGAAGAAACATGCAAATGAGATGTGGATCTTTGCGAGTACCTCGATGGGTTGATCCCCATTTCCAAGTACGCATCTGTTTTGTCATCGATCATGCTGGATGCCGAAGAAGGGGACGATTACACATTCAGCCTGATCGAAGACAAAACAGATGTACTTTAAGCAGAAGTTATTCGGATCTTTGCGAGTACCTCGATGGTTGAATATTATTTCCAAGTACGCATCTGTTTTGTCATCGATGCATGCTGGATGCCGAGGACGTTGCATTCGGCCTGATCAGACAAAACAAAGGGCCGTACTTGAAATGAGTTAATCGGATCTTTGCGAGTACCTCGATGGGTTGAACCCTTATTTCCAAGTACGCATCTGTTTTGTCATCGATCATGCTGGATGCCGAAGAAGGGGACGATTACACATTCAGCCTGATCGAAGACAAAACAAAGACGTACTTGGAAATGGGGATTAATCGGATCTTTGCGAGTACCTCGATGGGTTGATCCCCATTTCCAAGTACGCATCTGTTTTGTCATCGATCAAGCTGGGTGCCGAAGTAGGGGACGAGTAGGCATCCAGTCTGATCGAAGACAAAACAAAGGCGTACTTGGAAATGGGGATTAATCGGATCTTTGCGAGTACCTCGATGGGTTGATCCCCATTTCCAAGTACGCATCTGTTTTGTCATCGATCATGCTGGATGCCGAAGAAGGGGACGATTACACATCCAGCCTGATCGCAGAGAAAACAGATGCGTACTTTTAAACGAGGATTATTCGGATCTTTGCGAGTACCTCGATGGGTTGAACCCTTATTTCCAAGTACGCATCTGTTTTGTCATCGATCATGCTGGATGCCGAAGAAGGGGACGATTACACATTCAGCCTGATCGAAGACAAAACATAGGTATACTTTGAAATGAGATTAATCCGGATCTTTGCAGTACCCTCAGTGGGTTGATCCCTATTTCCAAGTACGAATCTGTTTTGTCATCGATCATGCTGGATGCGGAAGTAGGGGACGATTACGCATCTAACACGATGAAAGACAAGCTGAATGCGTACTAGAAAGGATTAATCGGATCTTTGCTAGTGCCGCGATGCGTTGATCCCCATTTCCAAGTACGCATCTGTTTTGTCATCGATCAAGCTGGGTGCCGAAATAGGGGACGAGTACGCATCCAGCTTGATCGAAAACAAAACAAAGGCGTACTTGGAAATGGGGATTAATCGGATCTTAGCGAGCCTCTCGATATGTCCAGTGTGTTTCTGCAAAATTCATTGAATAATAAGCACTTAACTTAAAGTCATGGACGTCCGAATTTAGGCGTAAACAGCAGTGTCATAGAACTGAATTTTGACGCTCGCAGAAACTAAGCATTGGTTAATATAGAAAAAACTATTTATCCAGTAGACCGGTTTCGTCCCTATTTCGAAACTGATCACGTACTATCCAGAATTTGTCACGGAAAATACTCGAACCTGGGCACGTCTGCCTCGGATTCTGTTTTTCAAACCACTGAGCCCACCGGCCGCACACTTCACACAATTTTCAACTATAAATTCGCTAATATTTCTTGGTAAGCCTTTCTTTTAAGTGAAGTCTATGTGGCATCCATTTAGACCAAACGTTTCAATTAACCATCCCCAATATGTCATTATTAATCCGAGACCACGCTACATGAACATTCGTATATTTAAACGAACGCTGGTTGTATAGGCGGCGATACCAATCACTTTAATCAAGGTCGCGATCTTGATATAAACACCCGTCTCAATATTTACATACAGTTGTCAGTATAAACTAAGCATTGTATAATGTAGAAAATTCAATTCAACTAATAGATCGGTTTTGTTCGTATTGCTAACTCATCATGATCTGTCCAGAGTTTGCCGCGGACAAGGCTCGCAGAATATGTTGCCTCTGATATATTTTCTGCAAGGTTTGAATGACGCAATTTATTTTAAAAGCTTAAGCGCTTACCTTTCTTACCAAAAACATGTACAAATTAATGTCATAACCGCCTCTCTTAGATCATGTATGGATGATTTGGCATCCATAGGACATAAATGTGTGCAATCAATGCTTCTTATGACTAATTGTTGTGTTTTTAGTAGCCAGTTGTAATATATCAAATTTAACAATATGAAATATAGAGGTCAAATGTACAAGAGTATACAAATTAGACTGTAAAATTTGGAAAACCTGATTTTTTTCTTACAAATTTTGAAGCATGTGTCTTTCAAATGTGCAAAACCCGAACTCGACCGATTTGCATAATCATCATACTTGGATATCTGTTCTGCCTTGCGGCTCTCCTAATTGTCTTCCTCATGCTACCAGCGGATTCTACGTTACAGGAGTCAGTATCTGATGGCTACATACCGGCCGAGTAAGTCAAAATCAATAATTAATAACTGCTGGATGCATCATGCTTTTGAAGTCTGCCAAGATTTAGGAAACATATGCAATATAATAAAAATGGCCACATTTCATTGGTCGCTTTTTTCATCTTGGTATAAAACGTGTACCTCTACTTGATTTGCGTACGTTTTCGTGTAAAATTGTATTGCATCATTAGAGCACACCGGAAAACTGACTAATAATGACCAAACGACAATATACATCTATGATTTATTGTAAATCAAATTTCCGGATTTCGCCTCCTATTGGTCCTACATAAATTGCAATTGATTGAAATATCGGGTGCGCTATTTCCCCGTCGTAACTTTCGTGAATTATTAAAGCTTTCACCAAATTCGTATAAATTATTGAATTAAGAAATCTGAAATTTTGTTATATATCTATATATATATATATATATATATATATATATATTTCTAATTAGGATGAAAAAAACATTAAAAACAAAGTGAAAAGGCCATTTATTTCGAGGTTGCACTAACTTGTCGCCCCTACCAATCTACTCATTTATGTAATTGATTATGCTGGTGGCAACAAATTGACTCACTTTTACTTCTATTTCTTGTTTTATTTTAGCTGGTAAGTGTGTATGCGTTTGTGTTTGTGTGTGCGTGTTTGCATTTAAACGTCATTCTCGCTGTATTGCAAAGTGCTGTCTGAGATCTGGACATTATTGTTTTGATGGCTTGCGAATTATCCATTTGTGCGCATTTTTCGCTGGTACATGCACGAGTGCTATTGTTCCCAGTCAATTTGATTGTTTCACCTTGTTGCTCAAATTTGTGTTCTTCAGATGGTAACAGAGCAAGTGTGGATTGCATTGTTGAATGCTCATATTTTTTTAGAAATTTCTGTCACCGTATGTGCATCTTTTATTTCTGTTCAGTTTGTTGCCAATCCGATTGTAGGTTTGTTGAGTCTAGTCGAGGGTGTGTTCGGTCTTGTATGGATACTAGTAAATTGCTGTTGAATTTTGTTATAAGTGGACACTCGATTAGAATATCATGTTGATGAAACTTTAAATATTTAGGCCAGGTGTTTTTTGTTTTATATAAAGGGCTTCATAAATATGTAATAATTTTTTTGATTATGCTTTGTAGAATTGAGAAATTAGTCAAATTGACTAGGTGCCCCGTTTCCAATATATGATCGGAAATAGCTGATTTTCCTTACGGTGCCAAGCTTTCGTTAATCAATTTCTGTGGTAAATGTTGCTAGATTCTGTTTATGAATTGCTTCTTCGTACGTCCGATATATGTGCTACTGCACACACATGAGCATTTGTAGACTATGAATGATTTGGAGAGAATTGGAAATTGATCTTTGGCATCCAACCTTATGATTTTCTGTGTGCTAAATATGTTATTAACTTTTACACTTAGAAAATTCTCCTGAGTTATTCTATTTAACCGCCGTGCAATTATTGAGGTTGGTAGGTCGCCTCGAAATGTAAAGTTTGGGAAAACCTGCTTGACGGTGTCCTCTATAGCGCGAATCTGTCGTCGTCGTATTTTGATATAATTATATATATATATATATATATATATATATATATATATATATTATATAATTGCGAGCACCACTGGTGGAATCAATAAGGGCTCAATAGCATAACATTTGAATGAAGCGAAATATATAAAGGTCTTAATCTTGATCTCATAGTCTATTTGCTGCGAACATTTATGCCGATTAAAATGTGCCACGCTACTGAGCTTGGAGCCAAACTTCTAAGTTTATAATGTGAATTGCACAAACGTCATGTCGTTAAATAATTGATGCCAACTGGCAATGAATCAATAGTAACCCAATTAGTCAATCTATGTGAATGTGACGAAAGTTACAACATTACGTTATTTATAACGGCATAGACATGCGTTCGATATTCGCATCAATTACAGTGTGTTTGTGTGTGAGACTAGTACGATTTAGAACTGCGTTTCTGATTTTCAAAGCGTTTGGTATACTTTGAATTTTGATTCTGCTCAATAAATTTTCTATCGAGCACTGATGTAGACTATTGGAGTCTTCACAGAGTCCGTGCGATTACTTGACGTTTTTTCGCAATGTCGAGTTACCGTTTGAAAATATGGACTGGTGTTTACTTCAATTTTGGACATGAAATTTAACTAAGTTGTTGTTATCATGACTTGTGACATCAAAGCTTGCTTCGTTGTGTGGTATTCGTTGTAAACTTAGTGATGCAATTGATGTCATACCCAATGCATTTTTTGACTATCTAGCTGCCATATTTCGCATATATGAATGTCAAATTACAATTATCCCACCTTGCTTTGTGTTTCTGAAAAACGTAAAATTATGCGTAATAAAATGACCCGTCGATTACGCTAGTATAATTTCTTATTATTTTCGGTGAATTGTTTGCATGATTTATTTTTTTATCAGTCATTACCACGCCTAAAAATAAATTAAATAATTCTTTTAGAATGCAAGCCTTAATAAAATTCAAAGTACCCTTTCCATGTCCAAAAATTGGAACAAATTTTATCAGATCCAAGAACCGTTTCTTTCTCATATTCTTTTCAGGCATCTACAAATAAACTTCTCTTTATATATTAATTATAAGGCCAAACAAATTGGAAAAATGTAACCTTGAAGAGTGCGTGAAATAAGGGAGCAACCAATCAAGTATGTTCAGGCATTGAGCTTGAATTGTATTGATTGTTCCTCATTTCACACTCTCTCATCTTGTTTACATTTTTAAATTTTGTTCCGCCTTTCAATTTATATATAAAGAGATGTTCACTTGTAGATACTTGAATGGAATATGTGAGATAGACCGTTCTTGTATCTGATAAAATTTCTTTTTTTGCACACAGAACGGGTACAAATTAAATAATCACTGTTAACTATTAATGACACATTCGAGTAAGCACGCTACATTTACGTTGCTTGCTTGATATGAAATATGTTATTTTAACTAGCATATTTATATTAAACGTTTTGTTCGATGACTTATTGTTTTCATTTGTGGCGAAGATTTTATACATATCTAGGTCCGGGCACGGTGTTGTACGAAAGATAACGCGTTTAAACAAAACGTTTTTCCTACCGTAATAAACGTAATACGTAGCGTGTAAAATTGTTATGGGCCTATTCAATGTTCTTTACAATTATACCGAAAAAAATTTTAGCTTACGTCAATTTGATCTAAAATTCCCTTTTCAATTTATTAGTCTTAAATAATTATACTTTAATATTATTTCTAGGGTATTAACCGCGTTTATTTATAAACTAGTTAAACCATTGGTTCTTTTGTTATTGTCTTCCATATCTTATTTAGTAGCTTAAACTACCCGTATTCAATCACTATTAGATATGACAGTTTCTTCACACTTTTTAATCTGCAAACATAAGCATTTAAGCTTTGCAAGACATAGTCAATTGTCTTCTTTTATATACCATTAAAGAAATATGAAATTTTACATGCAAAATATTACAGAAGTCCTTAAATGTATATAATATATACTTTCATAAATAAATATCTAAATAGATAAGTATATGTACATAAAAAATATCATCATATTATCTTGAAGTATATTGGAACGATTATATATATATATCAACATGTTATGTTGAAGTATATTGGAACGATTATATATATATATATATATATATATATATATATATATATATATATATAAATATTACGTAGGATGGCGAATGCAATTCATTAAGCGGACCACTTTCATCTTTACTTTAAAGAATGAAAAATTGCGGAACTAGATATGCCAAAATTAATTGATCTGTTTTTTTGAAAAACAGGCTGAATTCCAGCTCTTTCGTCTTTTTTGAGTTTTTGGCAATTATTTGCCAGAATTGTCGTGACCGAGACTTAAGTTGGGGCCCATTTGCTTCATTACCTGGTAATTCATTCACTACCCGATCCAAACTGCGAACTATTTGCAATTTTCGTTTATATACCAACGACAGCAAATGCAATTCATTAAGAAGACCGAAAATTAGTGATTAGTAACAAATTATGTCGAAACTGGCCTACCTGTTGAATTTCATGGTGTATACAGTCAACGTAAATGTAAGAAAATTACTTTGATGTTATTTATGTTAATAACACTTTCCCATGTGGCATAGTATTGTTTCTAGACTGAAAGATTTTGATTGGTAAGTTGAAACTTTGAGTCGAAAGCGATGTCAAATAGGCTATACTTCAAGCAATGTCTGAACCAAGAAAATAATGTCGATATACAACTGAAAATTGTAGGTAATACACAGTTGCGGTGGTTCAGCGAATGAGTTACATAATTATTAGGCAAATTTGTCCCAATCGCGGCGATTCCGGAATGTACTTGATGAGATTCCAATAAGGACGAAATCGATGTTGTTGATGAATTGTGTTTGCAATCTTTTGCAAATTTTAGTGTATGCTGAAGTGATATATATAATAAATTCATGGCATAAGTTCGCAGATATAATTTCATGTTTATATATATATATATATATATATATATATATATATATATATATATATATATATATATATATATATATATATAAACGATATCATTTGATACGATGTCAAATTTTGTTAGTCTTGGTGTTCTGCTGACTAGTAGTTCGGTTCTGGAGAGTTAATCAGCAAGGAAAACTGACCAAAAACATGATTTATTATATAATTTCAGATTGCCTATAGTAAGCGGCAGAGATGGAGCAGTGCATAAGATTCTGAATTTCGAATCAAATACGCTCCGGTACGTACCCAATCGTGCGAATCCTGGACAGTACATGACAAGTTCTTAATAAGAACACAAACGGTATACTGGATGAATTTTCTGTGAAACTTTATACAATTCTAAGTTTTAATCTGTCATATATATATATGTATATATATATATATATATATATATATATATATATGTAGGAGAGAGAGAATTTTAAAACGACCTTAAGATGAGCCAAACAAAATGTAATTAAACAACCACGGCGAGGTTTTAAATGACAAGCCTGAGTTCACACTAAGGTCAGTAAGCTGGATAAAATACACAAGTTTTTAGTTGTTTTGCTGTACATTTCGGTAGTGGACAGTTATTTAAAATGTACTTTTTCTGCGAAATTATGTTTTAAAAACGCCAGAATTACTTGGCCTGGTAATATTTCATTCAACCTTGCTGATTTACTTCTTCAGAACCCTACTACTAGTCACAAAACACCAAGACCAGCAACAAAATTTGACATCGTATCGACCAATGTTTACATTTATATATATATATATATATATATATATATATATATATATGACAGATTAAAACTTAGCATTGTATAAGGTTTCTCGAAAAATTCATCCAGTATATACCGTTTGCTTCCTTATTGAGAACTTGTCATGTACTGTCCAGGATTCGCACTACTGGGCCTCGTACCGGAGCGTATTTGCTTCGGAATTCAGGATTTTATGCACTGCGCCATCTCTGTCGCTTACTATAGGCAATCTGAAATTATATAATAAATCATGTTTTGGTCAGTTTCCCATTAAGGTATGGCCTATTTGCCATCCGTTTCGATCTAAATTTCCAATTGGCAACCCAAAATCTGTCATTATGGAACAGATACCTTGCTACATGAAGAACTTGTATTAAATAGAAAATTTTCGTAATTAAACCAACATTGGTTGCGCGGGCGGAAATAAAAATTATCTATCTCAATTAGGCAATCATGATATAAACACTAGTCCTATTGTATACATATATTTGTCAAAATAAATTAAGAATTGTACAAGGCAGGAAAGAAAATTTATTCAGTAGACCGGTTTCGTCATTATTGCCAACTCTTCAAGTACTAATCGGAAACGGGGCTCGAATCAGAGCGTATTTGCTTCGGGTCTGGGACTTTATTCACTGTTTCATCCCTGCAGCTTACTGAATGGAATATTTGGTTATATAATAAATCATGTTTTTGGTTACCTTTGCTCTGAGGCGGAGTCTATGTGGCATCTCTATCAACCTACATTTCCAACTAGCCACACAAAATCTATCCTTATAGGACAGAATCGATGCCACCTGGGGAAGTAATGCTAACTAAGCATCGTACAAGCTAGCAAAGGCAATTCAGACGGAAAATATAATCAAAAAATAAGTTAGTACATAAATAAATATTCCGCCTAATATGTGGCGGAACGCCTCGATAGTTCCTTTTTTTTAAATAATTATTTCGATCAAAATAATTGTACGTGTTTAGTTGGTTTAATTCCGCGAGTATATAAACTTAACATTTGATAAAAATACTGCATTTTGAGGGAATTAATATTTGTATACGAGTGGGAATCATTTCGATCACCAATACAATTGTCTCCTATGTGTGCTCACGTTTAAATAAACGAAACCGCTGTTAAAATATGCTTCCTCTTGGTGAGTAAATATGTTTTCCTACAACTGGCGAAATTCGAACGATCAGTAGTGTAAATCAAGTTTAATGTTTCCATGCGAGTTATATTGTTCTACATATAAACTTATCCATAAATTGCAACTTTGACTACTCACGATACACCTCTTCGATGAATTGATGCTTGCATGCGAATTTATTGACTTTGGGCATAGGGTCAATATAAATACTCTATATATTTGCATATATCTACATAAAAATCGATTTAAGAATCTTTAAATTAATTGAAGGCCAAGTTTTCAGTTATGGTTTAAGTATTGTAAACCCGTTTTTGTAAGCGTTTTGCTTCTTTTGTGGGAAACGTTATACTCTCAATTTCAGTTAGTTCAATAAAATTCACTGACAGTTATGTTGAATTTGGAACGAATATTTCCATAGACATATTCCATACCAATCTAGATATGCTAAGAAGCTTTAATTTTGCTTACATTAATTATACTTTTTTTTAATTAACCTACGTTTAATTGTAACTCGCAATACTTTATTTTCTTTAACATATTGTGTCCGGCCTTTTAAAAGTATTTTGTAATGTTTTGAATGTTGGTTGTCTTCTCTTATTGCCTCCTTCGACTAGACAGTAAGGTTAGTCTTGTATTAAATATTACCTGGTTTGACTTAGGCTTAATTTAAGTTTATTAATTTACATTTGTGCATTTTAAAGTTTATTTTAGCTTCTAGTATTCGTAGCTAATGTTCTAAGTACTTGTTAACAAGCAGGGCACTTTAATATATTTTTAAAATATTCTGCACATTAGAATGTAGCAAGACTCACAGATATTTCGTAGTATGCACAACACACATGCGTACATCCGGCCAGTTTCCCACAGATTTTCCAACATTCCATTGTCCCCTGGTTAGTAATGGTACGAAGCGTTGTGATCAAGTGTTCGATTTCGCCACTAACTGTATCCGACCAAGAGATGGCTGGCTTATCCCTCCTGCGGTTCCATCTATCCCCCAGGTTTGCTACGGTGGCCTGGCGAGCAGGATGTGAAATTGAACATTTTAAACAGTGACCCAACTGGAATAAGGAACGTTCTATATAACAAGATACGATGATGATTTGAGGTCACAAAATAGCCTCCTATAACTTGTCGGTTTCTCGATTTTACTCTTAATTAACGACTCCTGACGCGCAGTTCGCAATTACCTAAATCACAACGAACAAATACAAAAATTAATTTAGGTAAACAGTTTAGCAATCATTGGTGGCGCGGGTGGTGATAACAACTCTTTAAATCAAGCTTTTTAGCTTTATATTAATATCAATCCCATTTTATCTAACTAGTCGCACAACCTAGACGAACTACTCTCAGTCACACCTACTGAGCATGATGAAAATCTTACTAGCTAGGATATATATATATATATATCGGTATATAAAGATTTTTAAATATCAGATATGCGGTTTTTATCTCTAGAAGTCTCACATCAATTGCACTTGGCTGGAAATGTCGGCTGAAAAACTTAATACAATTTAACAATAATTGTTTGCGCAGGTGGTGGTAACAATTCTTTAAATCAAGCTCGCAAACTTGATTTAAAGAAATGAAAAACTTCATGTTTGTGAGTGCAATGCAACCGAAATTTCCAGTCAAGCACAATGTATGCGAGACTATCAGTCGTGAGAATCGTATAAAGCTAGTTTTCCAAAACATTTATGTTCTGATTATGACCAAGAAATGCCGAAACGCGTCAGTACGTGTGACTGGCAGTAATTTTGCTGTAGGGCAATTGGTTATATACAATGGGATTGGTGTTTCTATGAGGCTCGCGACCTTTATTTTAACAATTAATCACAATTTTAGTGTTTCATTTCGCAACTCTCGGCAGCATAAGTCAGGACCGACGCTAAGCTTGACTTGAAGACCTTAGGTGCTGTACGTGGTGAAATAGACGAGTGATTCGAAAGTGGTTTGCACAATTTGCCAAAGCCAGCAGCTACAGTACTAATAAACCTGTAAATCTCGGCAGAACCCAATTCTTCTTCGGCTACCTGAGATACAATGCTTTATATCAAGTTGGCGAGCTTGAAGTAAACACCAATCCCATTGTATTTAACCAGTCGTCAAACAACATGACAATACTACCGCCAGCCGCAACGCACTGACGCGTTTAGACCTTCCTTGATCATCATCAGAGTACGACGGCAAACTTACTATAGAGGATCAAACCGCATTGAATACATATGGAAATCAAGTTTAGATGATGATCATGGAAGGTCGAAACGTGTCAGTGCGTTGCAGCTGGCTGTAGTTTTGTTATGTTGTTCGACGACTGGTTAAATACAGTGGGATTGGTGTTTACTTCAAGCTCGCAAACTTCATTCAAAGCATTTTTACCACCACCCGCGCAAACAATTCTTGCTAGATTGCCTTACCTGAGATACAAGTTAAACAGAACATTGTGCGCTTGGCATTAGAGCGTCTGGCCGAATTGTCTTAGGCGTCAGATCGAAATTGGCAACCACGACCACTTATTATGTGTTTACCTTCATACCGTAAGAGATTTACACTTTCATTGGCAAAATTAAGGTCTCTCTGTAGTTTGTATACTTTTGTCAATGGAGGAGTATGGTAAGCTTATTAAAGGTCAACTAGTCGGCCAACACCGCACAGCTTCACTTCGGAGAGTGTTAGGGTGAAATCAGCATAGAATGCATAGACAACATAATGAGAACAAAGGGGAGCATATGACGGAGTCAATCGCAGATGACTCGGAGAGATCCTTACAAATCCAATTATGCATTATAACGGGCCTCGAGAAAGCGAAACACTTTGGTAGGCGAAGAAAGCAACAATCGTGGGTCGCTGATGCTGGTGGTGCAGCGCAGTACTGAAATGTTGATTTGAATTGCTCAATGCTGTCCTTCGTGTTTGTATGTTCGCCGCCGTTTTCGTGTGCGAGACAATAATTGATGTCATGCGTAGGTCGGTGAAATCTGGCACCCTTTATATTTACAGGTGCACCGATTTGTGGCCTCGATTAATAGGTCGGGTCGTTGTTGCGACCACGTCTTCAGACAAGCCGCAGATGGAGGGCTTCAAAATGGGGGGGACAAGTGAGAACGCATCAATCAAGGCCAATAAGCGGTGCACCTAGAAATGGAAAGGATTCAGTAATGAAATACTGAATTTAATATATTCTTTAACATGTAAAATACAAATTAAGTTACGCCCATGTGAAATTGGATAACTAAAGGATTTTCAACAGATTTTATTGATCAGAGTTGAAATTTCAAAGATTCGTCAATATGGTGAAATAAATATTAATTTCTTCCTCAAAAACTTATCATATGGTTAATGTGCGTTGGTCTGCTTTAAGCCGATTTAAGAAATTTGATGTCTCGGTCTTCTGTGCACCAGAGTCTCGGTGAATCGCTTTCATCATTAAAACACCGCCCATTATATTGAACCGTGCATTTATGGCTAAAAAAGAAAATTCAAATATTCATATATTCTCATGTCAGCTGCTCTTCCGGTTTTAGACAAACTAGTATCTGTTTATTTTTGAATTGTTGGTGGTATATCCGTATTTAAGTTAGTTATGAGACTCTGTATACACAAAAGTCTGCGTAAACAATGGATATAATTCTATGTACACATACGTTTCGATTTTACCGTCTACTGATCAAATAATCATTAATTGCAAGGATGGTGATAAAAATTCTTTAATTCAAGTTTGCGAGCTTGAAGTAAAGATTTTATAATAACCAGTCGTCGAACAACATAACAAAACTACCGCCAGCCGCAATGCACTGACGCGTTTCGACCTGCCATGATCATCATCAGAGTACGACAGCAAACTGACTATCGAGGATCAAACCGCATTGCATATATAAGGAAAGCAAAATTAGGTATGCGGCTGTCACCTCTCGCATAAATTTAACTTGACTGGAAATTCTTTTAATCTACCGCTAATTTGAAACCGTTACTATGCACAAGTATACGTCATACTGGCTTTTAGATGCGTAAACATTTTCTTTTTGTCGGCAGCATTGAAAAATTTCGTAAACGGAAATCTTTTTTTTTTGTTTTGTACGGTCCCAAAGTTTAAAAATTTCCAGCTCTGTGACCGACGGATTACTAGCCATCTAAATTGCAGCGTTTTTATAACCACTGCCGATTGGCAAGGGATTAAACCATCGTTCTCATCAGAATTATAAAATGTGCATTTGCAATTTTAGTCTATTGAGATCCGTCAACGTTAGTTATGGAAACGCGCAATAGCCGTTTGGATTGTAGTATTGCAGCAGTATTGTCGCAAGTATTCGCGTAATGCTGTTCAATACTCATCAAACAGTGCACTCTTATGGTGTCTTCTTTCAGGCAAAAGGTCTCTGAATTTTCTGGAGTACTACTCACACCAGATTCAGACCTGCGTTTATTTGGGTCCTTTTGTATTCAGTTGACTATTGGCGTGTGCAATTTTATTCTTTATTTATTGCTTGAAGTATCCACGTCCTGATGTTTGCTGCGGTCTTGATTGGCATAACGGACTCAGTTTGGAACACCCAACTTTCTTCCCTGATTTCGCGAAGTTACACGGAAGCTGACGTTCCGGCGGCCTTTGGTCTCTTCAAATCGATCCAAGTAATTTTTGGCATATTTTGTAAAAAAATCTAGAAGCATTTATCTTTGTTTTTCTGACAATCGAAAAACATTTTTCGCTATAATTATGGAAATTCAATTGAACTATCAGTGGTTTGAATTTAAAATTTTTTTTTAGATTTCTGACATACTTTGAATTTTAATGCGGTCATTTCGAATTCCTGTTTTGCGAGCCTTTTTCAATGGTAAACTCATCCGACAAGAATTTTTCAATTATTAATTCAAGTGACCATTCGATTCATCTGGGCATCCTTCTACTAGATAAGTTTAATAGCTTGACTTAATAACCGTCAAATTCTTGTTGGATGAACTTGTCGTTAGAAAAGGCTTTCGAAACAGGAAACCGAAATATCCGGAGTGAAAATGAGGACACTGGATACTAACACCTTGTTTTGCACAACTAGGGCCAAGTAATTAATCCTATTCCCTGTTGCGCAACGTATGTCATTTAAAGCATAATTCGAAATTCGTGCAGAAATACGTTTAGTTATTTCGTGTGCAATACGCAGTAGTGAAACGTTGATAAGAATGCTATATGCTTTCGTCACATTTCTGTTCTATTCGAAAATTCATTATTCACTGCGAATTTAAAAAAATTTATTTGAAACTTATCTCTAGTTTTGCTGTGCCGCATACATGCAAGTACGTGTGGTAGTTATTATAAAAATATATTTATTATTATTTTATGCTTATTGGAATAATTTCGCAATCATCGCAAAAATGTGATTACGAGTGTCGGTTAAGGCACGAGTATAAAGTTTTCATTTCAGTTCCAATTGTTCAAGGTGTCTAGTCTCGCTTTCGGTGAAATGTGGTTATTTATCCGAATCAAGATGAAGTCGGACTGTGTACGTCTTGGCATGAAATTGAATCAAAAATTTATGATAGATTACACTACCTAATTATCTACCATTAAATAATCTATTTAGGACCTGTTATAGGCTCCTATCTATGAGTTGTCAGGAAACACGGAATGCATGTGTCAATGAGATTACACTTTGTGTTCATGCCGACTTTAGAGTATCCACCTGGTTCTATTTAGCATAACGTGTTATTATGTGCACCATTCGTGATAAATCAATGCACGAATTTTAGATCTTCATGGACAAAAATATATATAAATTTCCGTATAACTTATTTAAACGTTCAGCATTCTACTAATATATTTAAATATTGAAGAAGTTCAATGCTTCGCGAGAATAACATACTAAAGAAGAACAAGGCAGCTTCTGGTCAGAAATAGTTTGCATTGCTAACATTTTTGTCTTAAGGTAAGTAATTGACATGTATAAGTAAGTAATAGATAAGTAATTGGCATGTATATCGCCTCTCATACAATAGTAGCCTTTCTAGACTTCAAGGTTGCATTTAATTCAGTCGATCGCAATTTTCTATTCGATATTCTGTCGAAAAGTGGTATGCTGAAAAAATTTATAAATATAATATGTGCTATCTACACAGACACTTCTGATTGCGTTAAGGTCTATAACGAATTAACACACAACTTTACTATCGTCAGTGGTGTTTGTCAAGGATGTCTATTTTCCCTATTCTTTAAATCAAGTTTGCGAGCTTGAAGTACACACCAATCCCATTGTATTTAACCAGTTTTCGAACAACACCACAACCTTTTTATTATAGATGTTATTATGATGAACACTTTTACATACGTGCAGGATGCAGATTTCAAAGTTATTCCGGGCGGTAGATTTGTCAACTTTTACTATTTACACGATATTTTATTATTATTCGACAACTGAGGTTGTGGCCAGGGCACTTTAAATAAATTATCATTCGTCGTTTCGTCTTTCGGTAAGAAATTAGCCGAGTCTAAATGTAAGAGATTACCCATCAATCACTTCCATTCTTTTGCTTCGAGATGAAGGTTTGGATGTCGTTGACAGTTTTACATATCTTGGTAACTTTATCACCAACTCAGGTATTGTGGGTAACGAGATCAGTAGGAGAATGACTAATGCAATGTGCTTGTATGTACGCTTGTGAGACATATTCATTCAGAGTCGAGGGTCTTAGTCGCTTATAGGTTTTCGACTATCATTGTTGGCAAAGCATAGGCTACATAGGGTGTCAACAGCGAGTAGGAAGTGCTGATACCTCTAGACTTATTTTTTACTCAGGGAATAAGTGCTCCTTGTTAGAAAACAAATAAGGCTCCTTTAATTACACTGTCTCGTACACACTTTACATACGCCTTATGTTAGAATTTCCAGTAGAGCATTATGCTCTCAGCTATCATCAGATTGGCGTTCAAAACCAGCAGCTAAACTCATATATAATCAAATTGGGAAATATAAAATCTATTCGTCTGCCAGGATGGGTTCAACGTGTATCTAATAATTCTTGGTTCGTGGCCCTGCGCAATATGACATCGAATCGAAATTATTGGTGTTTTTATCGCGTGTTTTTAGCAGAATCATCTTCGTTACTCTCGTTTTGTAGCTGGGCAGAATTTACTGCTAGGTTCTGCCGTGTTTATGAAATCATACACTGAAAAGTGCATGAAGGCTCTTTTTATGATGTCACCTTGCCTTAATTTTGACTTTGCTATAACGATGCTGAAAAGAAGTCTGGGCCTACTCATTACTTTGTGCTATCCAGGTAATTATCTCCATCGCACTCCATTAAAAATCTTTGTCTTTAATTATTACTTGTTATATTTCTTTTTGACAAAATTGTCTTTATTATGCCTTATTTTTTTCTTTTTTACATGTTGATACGGCAGTGAAGCATCAATTATTATATACTTCACTATTTCTGTCTGTGATGATGATAAACTAGTAGCAGGATTCATGTGGAGCGTGATTTTACGAACGAAAGCACAGAATGTCAGCTTATATCAGTCTTTTTACTATCTGAAAAGAGCTATGAAGTACTCTTTTCTTGAGGTCAACTAAAATTTAATAGTTTACAATGCCAGCTCTATGCAAACACATGGAATTTGAGTTAATTTAGGCAAATTCGGAAAAATTATAACGTTCTGAATTAAATTTTCAAAAAATCTTACTTTCTGGTGTTTTTTGTTAAATATGGTAAGGATTTTGCTAACTCTCAGTCATTAAATTTTATTTTAGCCTTTATATTTTTCTGCAGGTTAATCGCATCATATAATCCCTGATTTTCGTTTAAGGTTCAATGATTTAATCTTATTACGCTAGTTTTTAACTAGCATGATTAAACTAATTGCAATTTTTCTTTAAAAAAATTTTAAACGTCCTCCATATTTGCGTCCTGGCTGGTTGTGAGTGAACTACGGAATAAGAAAATTGGAAAGGTTAATGATTAATCTTTGAACAAGCAAAAGATCGAACCTCTATCCGACAAATACATTGTCTTAAATATATTTTCTTATCCATCTGTTTCGTCTTAGTTGAAATGGGAAGTCCAATTCGCTTGTAAAAGGCAGTCTAGTTCATTCACGTTTACTTCAATAATTATACCACTACTTGAAAAATACGGAGTAGCTTAAGAATATGCAATTGCGTATAATGTGTTGCGCACCTAGTAACAAATTAGTTCAAATATGACCAGAAGGATAAACCAAAGACAGCATGAACGGAAAGTATAATCTCGTGCACATCTGTTTCGTGCTTACTGACGAATCATCAGTCGAAACCGATATTACGCCATTTACGCACTATAAATTTGTTTTGGAAATGTGCGAAAATAGGACCGTAAACTCTCTTATACGAATTTGTAAACTTACAGTAGTGAAGCTAACATCATACAAAGTTTTCAACAATGCGACTTCCAAGCCAACTCACTATATATAATATATATATACCGAGACTGTAAATGGTACCATCACTATGGCCAATGTGTCAGTACCTGATACCAACATTGTGTTACCGAATAGGTATATAGTACCAATGCTATGGTTGTCAAGTGCACGAGATTATACATGCCATTCATGCCGACTGTGGTTTATGTTACTTGTCATATTTAAATTAATTTTTAACTAGGTGCGCAACACCTAATACACAAAGGCATATATATATATATATATATATATATATATATATATATATATATATATATATATATATTCTTATAAATAGGAATACAGAACACATAAATAACAAAGTGGATAAAGGCCATTTATTTCGTGAATACTAATCATCTCTTATACAATCGTACATATTTATACATTTTGGGTTTTCAATTGATTATGCTAGTGGTAACAAATCTGACTCGTTTTTACTTCTGTTTCTTGTTTTGGCTAGTTGGTGAGTGTGTATGCGTTTGTGTTTGTGTGTATGCGTGTTTGCATGTAAAGGTCATTCTCGCAGTATTGCAAAGTGATGTCTGAGATCTGGTCATTATTGTTTTGATGGCTTGAGAATTAACCATATGTGCGCATTGTTCACTGTTACATATAAAAGTGCTATTTTCCCCAGTGTAGTTGATCGTTTCACCTTGTTGCGCAAAGTTGTCGTTTCCACAACGATCAACTACACTGGGAAAAACTCTTTGCACATATGTGTCTGCACAAATGGTTAATTCTCAATATCAAATAATGACAGATATCGAACATCACTCGAAAATACTGCAGGCCATTTCTTACAACTCTGACACACATACATAACAGCAAAGACAAGGAAACCTTTAATGCTTCAGGTCATATTATTACCCAAAATATAAATATGTATGATTGTAAGAGATGATTAGTATTCACGAATAAATGGCCTTTATCCACTTTTGTTGTTGTGAACCTAGTATCACTGTGTTAAATTAAAGGGCATCGACATTATAAATATATATATATATATATATATATATATATATATATATATATATATATATTAGTTTTCTGCCACAAACAGTATCTAGCCATTACTCAATCAAGGTTGCACTTGATATAAGACTGACCCTTCATTTTATACATCTGTCAGTGTAACCTTTTATAGTTCAAGAATACTATTAATACACCTGAGTGCACATGATTATGCACATTGATATAGGTGTATTTACATGGAAATCGGAAGACGGGTAACTACCGCCAGGTTGATAACGAGACAACTAGATGTACAGTGAATTTACATGCGCGTAAATCCCAACGCCTATTAACCTACCACAAATTACTCCATCAGCATGTGCACAACACATGTCCATAGTCTTTCTTCTATATTGTTGGACCATTCCCTGTAATTAATGGTATAGTTGAGCGCATTCGGCTAGAACGTCTGCTCAGAACTCAATGAAGAAGGGAAAACAAATAAGTAGCAGCATTAAACAACCATTGATTGCGCGAGCAGTGATGAATATTAATTCAATCATGGTTTTGAACATGATAAAAATACAAATTATATATATATATATATATATATATATATATATATATATATATATATATATATATATATATATAGTTTCAAATAAAACCAGAAGGATATGCTCAAGTCAGGATGAACTAAAGGCCTAACCTTGTGTACACATACACTTCGTACTGGTGACTCATCTATTGGAGTCGGAACTATACTACAAATGCTCTATATTACAGTTAAATACTGTTTGTTGCGAAGAACTAATATATATGCTAGTATGTATTAGGTTTTGCGAACCTAGTAACAAATTAGTTCAGTTGTGACCAGAAGGATAAACCAAAGGCAGCATGAACGGAAAGTATAATCTCATGCACATTCGTTTCGTGCTTACTGGCGACTCATCAGTAGGAGCCGGTGGTACGCCCTTTAACCACTATATATTTGGTGAAGGAGTATGGAATATGCCGTCCTATTATTCCATATTCTTCTACCAGCTCTCTCAGGTAAAACATAACTCGCTCCTGCAAATAGCACCTGAAAACAAATGTGCAACAATTTTTCTTTGAATTTATCCTTCTGGTCACAACTGAACTAATTTGTTACTAGGTTCGCAAATGCTCTATATATTTGGTCGAGTAAATTTGAATAATTTGACTTCGCAATCTTCCATGCGTATATTTATTCAAGCAGTCGTTGAACAAACTGAATAGGATGTCTTCTAAAATGCGTCTGCAAAGCCAACTCACTACATGTTATATGTTCCAAGCCTATAACGAATTGAAAAAAACATAGTTTTAAAGAACGACTACATTTCACAAAAATTGAGAATAAAAAACTTTGTACACCTGCTACTCCAGTGAAGTCTTATACTCTGGCCTCGACTAACATCAAACATCATATTTTGGTACAAGCGTAACATACTTCAATGAAAATTCGTATAGTTTTATATTTCTTTTTCCAGAGAGGTAATATATACCAAAGTGTGTTAGGTATTTCTTAGCCAGTGACGAGTTAATTCACATAGGTCCAGAAAGCTATACCAAAGTCAGCTTGATCAAAATTTATACTCTCACGTGAACATGCGTTTCGTGCTTACTGATGACTTATCAGCATGAGCATATATGAGCATATATATATATATATATATATATATATATAAATATATATATATATATATATAAATATGTATATATATATTTAAATATACATATATATATATATATATATATATATATCTATATATATATGAATAAAAAGAATCGTAATCCATAGAATAAAATTTATTAATAAAGCTTATTTCTACCAGCATCTACATCCATTATTCTGGATTCGTTAGTAGATAGTCTCATCCAATCCCAACTGTACATTTGTCGTAACCAATCTCTCTTGCATTTACGCAGTTAAGACTACTTTGCTAAATAACTAAAAGTGGATTGGTTACGACAAAAGTATTGTTGGGATTGAATGAACGAAAATATTAACGAATCCAGATTAATGGCTATAGATACTGGTAGAAATAATATTTATTAGTAAATTTTATTCTATGGATTGCGGTTGTTTTTTCTCATATTTTAAAATTTGGTGAATTTAATAACGATAACATTATATATATATATATATATATATATATATATATATATATATAATTTATAATTTATAATTTATTTTCAACAGCATGTATATACTGAAAATATCAACTTTTCTCTTCACCTCCTACTTCAGTAAAGCCTTATACCCTGGCCTTGATTAAAATCAACTTATTTCGGCGTAATCTTGACATCTTTCAATGACAATTTCTGCTTGAGCACTGATTTACGTAGTAGTTTCGCGTTTAACAACTTATTATCAGTGTTGTTTTTTTTATTTTTCAGTCATTGATGGCGGCAATTGCATTTTTCTATGCACCATACCTGACGTTACCTTGGCACATTCTTATACTGGCATTGTCCGGTACAGCTGCTTTAATATCTTTTATTATAATAAGCTTTCTGCCAGAACCGCTCGGCACCGAAGTTATTATCTAATACTATATATGTGGAAACTTTAAGCTGACAATTGCTTCATGATTTCTTCGTTGACAAATCTTCATTCCAAAAAAACGATATCTCTGTTATGCACCTGGTGCTAAGTTAATGATCACAATCCTCACAAGTTTATTTTCAGCAAATTGTGTGAATGGTTTTAACTGAAAAATCAAAAGCTTAAGTTTTATTGTTGATATTTAATTAATATGCTTTTCTTTTGTGTGCAAAGTGATATTTCTTTGCTTTTTATCTGTTGGTTAACGGAGAGAATCATTGCTTATGATTGAATTTTATTTTATGTTTTCCTTAGACCTAAAATCTTTAATGGTCGCTAATAATGACCGTCTTGTCTTTGCATAATGTTTTTCAACACATCGACTGGTTGTCAGTTGAAATTGACTACTCTTAAAATAAAAACCATTGTCATCATCCAAAATAAGGGCCAGTGTAAATCAACAATTCGAATTCACAAACTTTTGCTTAACTTAATTAGCAACATTTGAAAATAATGATCAATTGTTTATGAAAAATCTAGATAGTAAGTTACTTCATCATCTTTACATTTCCTGCACCATATCCTCGTTCAATTATTCTAAACTAAATCTGGTTTTTATTAATTTGTAAATTTGTAAATAATTTTGTAATACCAAGTCTGTTTATCATATATTTTTTTGAAGATCAGACATAAAATGTTTGTGATCAAATATTTAATGGTAAGAAAATACCGACATATTTAGCCGGTTTTTATCGCTAAATCTTAAAACGATAAGTTTTAATCGAGGAAATACTTTCACTTTATATGAGCTAAATATTCCTATATATATTACCAAAGATGAAAACAAATTTCAGATACATGTATCCATTACTGAATTCATTTACAAACAAGCGCAAATCAAATTGCACGGAAAGCTAAAGTGCAGTGTGAATGAATTAATCTCGTTTCAGTTTTTCGTCTCTCTTAACGATTTAAAAGCATTTTATTTTTACATACCTGAGTATAAAACAGGATATAAATATTTCCCTATTCTGACAAAATGTCGTGTTATATTTTCTTCTTAGAAAGGTGCTTTGAATTAGATTAAAGCTCATATCTCCCAAAAGTAGGAATATTTGGTTGTTATAGCTATGCCAATATCCAGGAGGACAGTGAAAGTAGCGTATCTCACTTACCATGGTTTGTCCTCCATAAGAAGCTTATCTATTTGAGACTTGATTGCGAACACGATTTTAGCGTATAGATTGTTGGCTACTAGGGACACGCGTTATGAGCATGTTCATGTCTATAGATCTAAGTGTCATGTGGTCAAATCTCGTCTACAGTTTTTCTGTCTACGGAATATATTTTTCAGATATAATTTTCTGCACTTGTGCATAATTATTTAATTTAAAATTACACAAAATATGACATCAGATCGAGGAGTGAGTGAGATAGCCTTGTTTAAATTCCGCGTTTTTCGTTTTCCATGGATAGGTAAAGAGATGTCCATTTGTTGATACTTATGGTGAAGATGAGAAATACGTATCTCTCTGATCTGATAAAATTATATTTCGCTCATTAGAAATTTACGATGAATTATCTAAACGCCCGTATTCTGTAAACAGTTAGTACTTTGATGATTTTAGAATATTAATGCTGCGTAGGAGTGTAAAAGTAACCAAGCTGCTAAGCCAAGGGTTCTCCTGTTTTTAGCAACTAATCGATAGCAGACGTGACTACAAACAGAGTTTTAAAATTAAATTAAATTAACAATATCTATTTTTAATACATGCTTTAGACGCAGAAATTGCCAAACGATCCTTAATGATAATGGTGAGAAATCAAGTTTACGCAGTTGTGATAAAAACCAATCCCATTATACCGAGTATGTGAGGCTACTAGAAGTACGCGCCGCATATCTCATTTTCCTTTCATTATATATGCAGTGCGGTTTGTTCTTTGTTAGTCAGTTTTCTGTCATGCTCTGTCGAATACCATAGCAAGGCCAGAACGCGTCGGTACATGTGAATGTCAGTAGTTTTGCTAATTTGTGCGACTGGATAGATACAGTGGAATTGGTATTTATCTCAAACTCGCAAACTTGATTTGAAAAGATTTTTGTTCGTATTTAGAATGCGATAACACATTGCACTGTGTCTTACTCACAAATGACTTGTGATGTTCATTTACCTTAAACATGTATCATTCTAGGTTAATCCGATCAAATAGCAAGGTTTTAATCGATAAAACATCAATGTTGTATCAATGTAAAACTGGCCTGTACTAAACTGGTTGTTTACTCGCATAAATTGTCTGCAAGGTTATGTAACATTTATGTGAGCACATACTGATTGATAGAACTTGTGTCTTTGTTTAATACAAATTGCTAAAACATTTATAACTAAAAGTATTCAACATAGCATGAACAACCGATGATAAATTTATGTATTGCACACGAGGTTTTTTATGTCACAAAGAGATCAGTTTTATTATCTTTAGTAACTCATTAAATACTTTGTTTGTTTTACTTCAGGTACTTTTTAAATCCTGAATTTTATTTCATGGATAAGTTATTTTCTTTAGACTGACTTGGCGTATTAAAATTCCGTTTAGGCTGTGACTTGATATATTTTTATCTTTTTTCTGAAAAATATATTGCAAATTTTTATACAAATTTGACTTTTAAACTGCATTGTATGCATGAATGATTCCATGGATATAAAATTCGAGCCAATAAATTATCTTTTGATTGCATAATTATTCTCTTTTGAACATTTAAAACACACACATACATACATACACACAAACATATATATATATATATATAATATATTGGAAGAAAATAACAGATTAATAGCAGAGTGGATAATGGCCATTTATATCGAGAATATTAAAATTCGCTCTACAATCTTTCATTTATATGCATTCCCGGTTTTCATTTGAATATGTGGGTGTCAGCAAGTATGACTCGGTGCTGTATTCCTTGTTTTGGCTGATTGTTAAGTGTGTATGCATTTGTGTCTGTGTGTTTGCTTGTTTGCATGTAAGGTCCCTTCTCACTGTAATGGCCAAATCTCAGACATCCCTTTTGCAATTCAGTGAGAAGGCCTTGCTACATGCAAACGAGGCCCTAATAGTCAGAAACACATACACACTACCAATCAGCCAAAATATAAAAACAACCGAGTCACGTTATGTCCCACCACCCACATCAATAATATAAACCAGATCGTATGATATATATATATATATATATATATATATATATATATATATATATATATATATATATATATATATATATATAGTCGAAAGCATTGCATCCCCACCAGCAAAGTCAATTCATCCAGTAGAGTGGTTTTATTCTTATTCGGAGCCCTCGAAGTATTGTTCGAAATTTGTTGCGAATAGCGATCAAATTTGGACATATTAGCTTAGGATTCTACACAAACTTTGCCGCATAATACACGCAATTTAAAGTCAAATACCGATTTATGTTTTGATTAACAATGACTTCGGGTGGAACCCATTTGAAATCTCTTAAGCGTTGAAGTTTTTTAATTAGTCACACCCAATCTGTCATTACGCAACCGAAATCATGCCACTTGGGGGCGTTACATTGAATTGAATTTTAATGTCAGGATGACTGTTTACATGTTAGCTGTATTAACTCAATATTGTATCAAGTTGCAAAGGTAATGCATCCACTAAACTGGCTTCATGCCTATTGAGAACACTTCAATTATTCTCCAGAATTTCACGCGAATAGGTCTCGAATCAGAGCATATTTTTATTAAAGTCTGTAAATATTTATTGCGCCATCTCTGCTGCATACTGTCGACAAGACACCTTGTCATGTGTATCTCTATTGAAATATTGTGATGCAACCTGTTCACTATTAAACTCGAATGCGATGTTGAATGAGCTCCAATTTCGAGAAGGACTAGCGGATAACGAAATTGGGTACAAATCTTAAAATTGTATGTTGAGCGTGGTTTAGATGGCGGGGGTCTGTGTTGCTAGGCTCTGAAGTAAATGTGTTCTAATTCGAGCCAGGATCTCGGCAACCCTAAGAAGTACCTTATGAATGCCTGATAAGTACGTAATCGGCAAACTTTATGAATTATATTTGTTAACCAATGCAATGTTTAGCTTATACTGACAGCTTTGACGAACATCAGTTTTTTTAAAGCCAATGGTGTAACGATTGGAAGTTGCATGGTGTCACGTTTTGTCAATGTTTATATTCACCGCCTAGAAATAGGTTGGCTCAAGTCCACTATAGAGGATTGCGAACTATATAAAATATGTGTGGATGATATGATCCGCTTCTTTCCTAAAACTAATTAGGCACAAGTCATGGAACAAGCGTTCAGAGTAAATACTAATTTAAAAAATTATTAATGGAGGAAGAGTCGAATAGCACATTAATTATCCAAAAGATAAGATAAATTTGGAAAAATGCCGAGCGTTTTTCCCGAGCCCAACACAGGAAATCAACTCCCGTCCACCTTACATATCCATTTAAATTGTTTTGTAACTAACTAATACAAACGGACTTGGTGAATAATCTGGCCAACTCTATTAAAGATATCTGTTCGTAACATAAAATGGAGGAATTGTTCTCTAATTTGGAAGTATTATTACAGCAAATTGAATACCACACGCGGTTTATTGATATCAGTATGAAATCCAGACAGTCTCCTTAAGTAGACCATGAGAATACGGTGTATCATAATTTTCCATATCGAGGGTAATTGCCGGCAGCAATCATAAGAAGAAGACTAAACTAATTAAAACAAGCTAATTTTCTCATTTAAGTTTAACTCTAACTTTTGTTCACGACGAGGCATAGGAGTAAATGCTAATGATCAGCGTCTTGATGTTTGGATGGTTCTCTAAAAGCAGGGAAATGAGAAGAACAAAAACAGCTGAACAGCTTTATCATTCAACTTTAACCGCAGAAGCTTCAAATCAAAGCTCCAGAACCAGAGAGGAAGTCGGTACAACAGATCACATAAACAATACAGGCAACAAGGCTGATAAAACAAACTTCTCGATACTGCAAAAGGTAAATTTGAAAAGAATAATCGTAATATATGAGACTCTTGGCATTAAATATGAAGTTACAGGTCTCAACGTACAGAAATCTCTCTAAAATGATGTCCATTTTAACTGCTTTATGATTAATAAAATAAAAAAGATGGCAGTGATGATCGAATCTTCACAACATTTGGCCGAATCATAGATTAAACCGTAAGCAAGACCTATAACTACTTCATTAACAGCAGTATCATCTTCAAAAATAAAAAAGACCAAGACCTATAATTACATCATTATCAGCGGTATTGTCATCACTTGCCAAAAGAGAAAATGCAACATAATTATTAGATGCAAGTATGTATTAGGTGTTGCGAACCTAGTAACAAATTAGTTCAGTTGTGACCAGAAGGATAAACCAAAGGCAACATGAACGGAAAGCATAATCTCATGCACATTCGTTTCGTGCTTACTGGCGACTCATCAGTAGGAGCCGGTATTACGCCCTTTAACCACAATATATTTTGGTCAAGAATGTTGGGTAATATAACGGTACAATCTCCTAGACGAATGTGTAAACCTGCAATAATGAAGCTAACATCATATAGTCTACGACAATGCGACTTCAACCTAACTCACACTATATAATATATATATATATATATATATATATATATATATATATATATATACCAAAATATATAGTGGTTAAAGGGCGTAATACCGGCTCCTACTGATGAGTCGCCAGTACGCACGAAACGAATGTGAATGAGATTATACTTTCCGTTCATGCTGCCTTTGGTTTATCCTTCTGGTCACAACTGAACTAATTTGTTACTAGGTTCGCAACGCCTAATACATACTTGCATATATATTAGTTCTCCGCAACAAACAGTATTTAACTGTTATAATTATTAGATAATGGTGCACCTAAAAACCTGGAAGCACTTGCTAGTCAAAGTTATTGGAGAGAAAAGGAAGTGTCAGAAATGTTAAACACACAGACAACTGACATTTTAAAAACATCTAATAATTAAAGAGGAGCGCTACCCATATTGTTACATGCACACCGATCAATTTATACCAATTTTTTATCATTGGCGAAGTCATTGTTACTAGATTCTACACAAAACGCGGTTTTACTTAGGCTGTGCACAACAATTCTATAAAATTAAGGCAGTTGCGAGTAAGGTGGAATACAGACGGCCACAAGGAAAACAAGTGTACGTTTGCGCGGGAGGGCTGAACCTGCGATGAAGTGTCAAAGTAGCAGAAGGGCATCCATAGTATGAAACACAATTCAAGTGACTGTAGGGGCATAACATGCACGTGGTCAATGAACTACCTCAAACTATGTTTCCATACGCATACACGCACAGCATTACCCAAAGACACTGTAATCATACATTTTTGTGTGCTATGACAACTCTTATATTATACTTTAAAACACTTTGACATACCCACGATTGCTACATTAATCATTGGAAGTCCTAACAGAAGATAATATATAATTGGACTGTGTAGGCGAGTAAAGGAGGCAAATTAGGTGGTCACATATTCCGAAACAGACATGCCCAGGTTCGAGCCCTGTCTGCCGCAAATTCTGGCCAGTAAGTGAAGAGTTCCCAATAGGTACGAAACATTCTACTGGATGAATTTCCTTTTCTACACTATACAATTCTTAGTTTATACTGACATATGTAAGTAATTAATGGGTCAGGTGCTTATATCAAGATCGCAACCTTGATTATAACAATTTTTATCACTCCCCGTGCAACCAATGTTCGATTAAACGAAAAAATGTCTTTCAGAACAAAGTTAGCTTTTTATTTATTTTCCGATCCCTAGATTATAAACATATTTATGCTTATTTATAGATACTTTAGGATAAAATATGGAAGATGCGAATCTTGTACCTGATAAGATTTCATTTTATCTTCTCACTTGGAAATGGTACAATGAATATATTAATAATTATAGTGTCATTCCCATTTTTACGAAAATAAATTTTTTATGCAGATAGAAGAAACATTTCTTACATATTATCTTCTTAATAATTTTCAAGTAACCTTATTTATATCTTTCGGAATGCTAATCAATTAAAATTGAAACTGCAAGACAGTTCTAAATAGTGAAATATACTGTGCTAAATGCCAATGGTTTACAGTTCAGATTGAATAGCTCTACCTGATTTTTCTATTTGCCTAAATTTGACGGAAACTTTTTTATTCGAATCACTATATAAATGGCTAAATCGTGCCACTTTTGCATTTATGAAGTAGCTTCGAGGTAATATCTGATGAGAATGCATATGGGGTTTACTGTATAAAGCCAATTCACATGAGCTCGGAAAATTCTTATCAGCTACACCCCTTATGTGCGGACGAATGCTGCTTGAATGCTTTAATAACTTTCAGAAGAACAGTGGCTTCACGTTGGAGCATGAGATAGACGATTTTCTAACATTCAGTGCTACGCTACTAAAGAAAAATGCTAATATTAAATCAAAATCAACAATTTTTCCAAAAAAACTATACTGATGTGCACATTGTATGAATCATCACAATTTTGAGCAATCTGAATGAGAAATACGCAATGATCGCGTATGTTTTTTTAATAAGTGGTAAATCACCTAGTGCAGATTTAAATGATGAGTGAAAAAGAATTAAATGTCTAACGATTAACGTGAAAATTGTTTAAGCTAATTATTGAGAAAGGAACTCAAAAGAAGCAGACATGTGTTAGACCAAAATATTAGAAAATCTAATTAAACACCCTATTTAAGATGGATACTGTTTATTGGAATACAAAGGAGACAGTAGAAGTCGCTCTATCACGCACATTTAATACAGCTTAATTAGGCATGTGCATGTGCCTTTAAAAAAATTAAGGAAAACAGCTATTTGTAGCGATCAAACGTATCATGTGTAAATTTGAGAATTATTTTGGTAGGAAGATCGACCAGCCAGTTATTGACCGAGGTAAAACAACTTTGCAATTTAAACGCCTGTGCTAAATAATTGTTTTAATACACATTTTCAATTGTGCAACACAGCGTAACCTGGATTTGATGCACGTAAATGGTTCAAAGTTTGCCATTTTGACACTCTCCCAATTTCAATTTCCTGTTTATATTGTTTTTCGAAATTAAATTTATCTGGTCTTTCGTAAATACTTCAGGAGAAATTGTTTTCATTTATTTTTGCACATTGGAATAGTATTAAAAATTTCATAAAAATTATTATTTCAATATTCCTAATGACCATTTTGCGTTAAAATGCAAAGTGCAAAAACGTCATTAGGGCAGGGTTATTCTCGCAGACGCAAAAAGGTATTATGCTTATCAGGTGGTTTGGTGCGTTATTTATGCAAGTCTGAATTACGTTTAAATCGAAGGAATCCGACAAGTTTGATGTATTTCATAATTTACAATGAAAAAAAGGATAAATTGGTGTTGCATGCAAGAATCCGGTGTGTATCTGGCATATGGGAAGAACTCATTTTTGTATTAAAATGTTTTTTGGAGTTTTTTCAAGTTTTTAAGGAAAGAAAACTTCGATATCGATGAAACTGAAAAGTTTGTAAACACTAGTTTTTAGATACTTTGATGCCGAAGGATAGTAACTGACGCGTTCTTGATCTTCTGCAAAAAGAAATCGATCAGGTAACAATGGAAGCAGTATCGCTGTGCCTGAACTATTTATTTCACCAATAAATACACCATATCGAATTTAAGGTTGCATTTGCATTATTGTTAAAGTGAACAGTTGACTTAACACCAATTGGCATTGAGCATAAAAACTGGATTCAGGTTACGTATGCTGATCAGAACACACATCTGAAATTGTTTGAATGTGCGGAACGGTATGCATTGACAATATAACATTCCAATGCATTTAAAGGAAGGTGTTGTAACACAAATTGGGGAATATATACATAAGATGAAGAAAGTCTTGAGTGTTTAAACAAAATTCTTGCGTCTGGAAGATGCATAAGATTAAATAGATAGAATGATCTGAGGGAAATTAATGAAATCACAATCCTGCCTGAGTTCGTTGCGCAGACGCTAAGAATGGTTGGATCATCTACATTAAGAATGCACGGACTGTGAAAACATAACTGTGGTTCTTCCTTGGGACAAACATTATCGAATGTCGATTCTTCGCTCTATACCCTGGTTGAATGGTTAGTCCGTCTATAGGAACCGTTGCATAAACTACTATGAACTTGTTCGATTTCTAATTCGTTTCTAATTTTGTTAACGGAGTTCAATATTATAATGCCAAAATAAGACTGTCTTTGGCTGCGACGTCATTATTTGTAAATTTTACAATTAAGAAAACGTTTTACATTACTCTCCACAAGGTAGACAAAAATTATATTAACATCCCCAATCCAAGGCCTTATTCTAAGAAAATTTATTTTGTTCTTATAGGACCAGAAGGATACGCCAAGGTCTGCATGAGCAGAGGTTATAATTTCACGTACACTGGAGTTTCGTGCTTCCTGGATGGTCAGCAGTAAGAGCCAGCACTACGCCAAAAGCCCAATATATTTTTGGCAAAAATTGTGGCACATTCGAACGGTGCAATCTCTAACACGTATGTGCGTTCTAGCTGTAATGGTGACAACATTTATGTGATAATATTGACAACGCGTTATCATAGTAGGTTATTGTTATGGACATGGCTTTAAAGTATCAACAGAGTTCATCGGAGCATAAGATTCACGCCATAAAATAAGAAAGGCAACTGTCTACCACTTTTGGATGTGCCACTAAAGAAAGATGCTTTTGTGTATGAAAATGAACAATTTACCATAGGCCAACCTTGGCCGTATGATACTTAAACTTTATGAAATTCGACGGTGATAATTATTAGAATTTTTTGTCACCCCCGCGCAACCAATGTTCGTTTGATTATATAAATGTTCATTTCAATATCATTTCCCAATGTTGTGTGGTGTCTGTTCAGTAATGAAAGATTGGGGATGGTTAGTTGGAACTTTAAGTCTAAATGGATGCCACATGAGTTCCACCTAAAGGAAAAATAGACTAACCGAGTTACATTAGTTAGTATATAACTGAAAATTGTGTGTAGTGTAGTGCGCGGCAGGGTGGCTCAGTGGATAGAGCACCAGATTCCGAAGCAGATGTGCCTACGTTCGAGCCCTGTCCGCGGCAAATTCTGGCCAGTACATGATGAGTTCCCAATAAGGACGAAACCGGTCTACTAGATAAATTTCCTTTTCCACACTATACAATTCATAATTTATACCGACATATGTTTGTAATTAATGGGTAAGATGCCTATATCATGATCGGGACCTTGATTATAATAATAGTTTTTGAAGATTTTGAAATGTTGAGTGCAACTAAGCAAATTACGATTAACTATGTGCCATTTTGGAAAATTGATTGAGTCAATTATTAAAGAAACATTTACAAGAAACAAGCCAGTGTATATTCAGAATATCCCAAAATCCATTTAAACATTCTACGTAAAGTGAACACTGTTTAGTGTATAGCAATTTAAAAAAAAGGAAGCGGTATCCAACACACATATCTAAAGAAGCCAAACAACGCATGTTAGTTAAGATAGCGCGTTAGATTTTACCAGAAATTAAGTAATTAAAAGCCGTTGACGTCAACCTCGAATACGTCTTTGCAAATATTTCTTTTGCTTCGAAATGGATTTTTAAATACGCCAAAATAGACTTCGTTCTTCATATTTCTAGAAGGCTATTTCGATCGACATTCTCAGACGATTTCGTCAGGATCCTTAATTTATTTTTTTTTAAATACAGTAACCACCACAGAAAATGACAAATTGGCGTATGTTCAAAGAAGTGCATGTAAAAACGATTTTGGTGAGTGTTCGACATCTATTTCTACACAGAAGAAATACAAAAGGTAAGAGCCACCATCACCATGCGGTAAAATTATCTTTCAAAATCAGACTCTAAGAAAATTATGGCGCTTGGACTATCTTTGTTTTAGCACATACATGTGATCTAAACTTAAAATTTTATATCACATTGGACCAGTCAGTGATGGTGGTTATCGTTTTTTCCAAGATGGAGAGCGCGGAACAAGACGAATGTGATCCGAATGGTCGGTCCAAGTATAATCCAAGGTATGTAAAAAGTAAAAAAATGTTTATATATATATATATATATATATATATATATATATATATATATTAATGGGAATGGTTTTTGTATCAAGATCGCAAACTTCATCTAAAATAACATAAATGTGCCAAGGTTGGAGCTCTGACTGCGGGACAATACTCGCATTACTTGAAGAGTTCCCCAATAATTACAAAACAGGTTAACGGAATGAATTGCTTTCTAACTTAAACAATGCTTAGTCTATACAGCAGTTATATATATATATATATATATATATATATATATATATATATATATATTCTTTTCAAATGCGAATCTTAATAAAATTCATAGTACCCCTTCCAGGTATTTGCAAATGAACATCTCTTTATATATAAATTGGAAGGCCAATCAAAATAGAAAATTGTAAACATGGAGAGAGTTTGTGGACTAAGGAAACAACCAATCAATTGCGTGCATCACCCTTAGTACAAGCTCAAAGCCCGAACATGCTACTTCGGCTTGCATATATCCAGCTGCAGTTTGTCTATCCGTAACGCTTTGTATGTGGCTAACTCCCTTTTGTTATTACATTTAGTAAATATCTTAAATGCTACGTCTGGAGAACATACGAGTGAGGTTTCAACGATGAGTTGCGCAATTACAGGCTTGTATTCACTATTTGATTTAAAACAGGCGTTCTTATTGCAATGCGCTCTCATACAAGTAAATAACCGCCTGGTCGATTGTTATACGTAAGTTAATCCACAGTTTATGCGTCTTTATTGGTAAATTATATTTGATATCGACATTAACGGCTGTTTCTCTTTGGTTGCTGATAAAGACAAGTGTGTTACCCTAAATAACACTCGCAGTTTAGCTGCAATAAATGTGCGTGTTAATGCCTCTTCAACATTTTCGTGTTCATCGAAAAACCGTATCCATCTTAAGCGGGATGTTCAGGTAGAGTGCTTTATTGTATGGTCCGAAATACGTCTCTTTATTTTTAATTATCATTCAAATCATTATTTAAATAAATTGTCTAAAATAGCCATTAGATATTAAATCGTTCATGGATTTAGTAAAATTGTAGTCTTTTGAACCTGGACTATCCGACCTGTAAATGCTTGAAAAACAGCCAAGAATTACTGATAATTGATATTGAAATTGCACAAAACTGCCGTAATGCAAATTCTGCGCAGACAAAAATGGTTTATTATAAATTGTTCATTTTGATTTACCCTCATTAACATTCCTTTGTAGTACATCAAATAAAGACAGACAATCAACTTTCTCGTGTTCTGACGTGAAACATGCATTCTGATACGTTTTTTTTTGAAAATTTGAAGCCATTTTCGTGATTGCAAGCTATTCTTAAGGACAAGGAAAATATCATCTACTTACTGTATGTATTAGGTACATTTCCTTATGTCACTACTTAGTGATGTGTTATCTAGATCATCTAGGAACATCTCAGCCAATACTGGCGATAGGGAGTTTCCCATTGCCACACGATCAGTATGTTTAAATATACTTCCACTAAAACGGAACTGTACGTCTTTCGTGCATAATAAAATGAACCTGCCTAGGGTGTGAACGGAGATGATAATATCTTTTGTTCAACCGTTTGGACTATAAAGTCAATGGTTTCGTCAATTAAGACATTTGTAAAATGGACGTATCATCAGAATGCACCAAAATCTTGTTTTTAATATTTACATCTAGAATTCTGTTAGCAAATTCACAAGAATCGGCAAACGAATAATTACATATTAGTTTGCACAATGGTTCCAGTATACGAACTAACCATTTAACCTATGCATGAAACGGAGAATTGACCGTTGATAATATTTTTCTCAAAGGACAAATATTTTGTGTGTTTTTGGTGATTTTTTTGTGTAGAAGATCCTACTGGTTCGTGCCTCTTTGCAATGGCGTCATTAGTTAAACCGGCATTTCTCAATATTTTGCGGCCCATTTTGTCTATTTCATTTGATTTATCCACTTGACGCTGGACGAATTTAAATGTCAAGCCCGGTCAACTAAAGGATCCTTGAATCAATTTTTGTAGCCAATTTTTGTTGGTTCTATGTCGGCTATTTGTTAAAATAGCAATTCAATTACTGCTTCATAATCAATAACGCATTTATTAGAAGTGTGAATTCCATAATTTTGGCCTATCGCTAGTGCCTGCATTTTTAGCTGGTCGATTGCTATTTTAGATAAGTTAAGCACACGTTTTTTAATATCGGTCGGTATTTAATCACACAAAACTCTAGCTTCTATATTATTCGCTAATTTATTCAAATTCTTGCTTTGTCTTTCGTCATAACAGCTGGCAAAACCATCAGAAATCTTATTCTTGGAAACAGACTTATTTCATCAAATAAACAAGATAAACACCAGATTCCTGCCCGTAACACTGCTTGATCTTCCTTTAACTGCTTAATTTTCGAATGCGCCAAACTTCGAAGATTTCTTTGATTGACACGTAAGTTGGACTTGCGCAAACTGCGCATCAAATCACCTGGAAACCCTTATTGCCTAATACACTGACAATAATGATATTTCCGCTTTGACGTTTTTTGCGCTCTTCTATTTTACCTCACACGATCGGCTAGTTTTGTAAAAGATTCTTTTGAAATGCGAGCCATAATTAAATTCATAGTACCCTTTCCATGTGCAAAAAGAAAAAGAAACTGACAGATATAAGAACCGTTGCTTTCTCATATTCTTCTCAAGTATCTAAAAATGAATACCTCGTTAGATATGAATTGGAAGACTAAAAACATTAAAAAATGTTAACACGGAGAGAGTGTGTAAAATAACGCAACGACCAATCAATTGCGTGTATCACCTCAAGTTCAAGCTCAATGCCTGAACATGCTTCTTCTTCTTGCATAAATCCAACTGCAATTTGTTTATCCATAAAGATTTGTACGTGGCTAACTCCCTTCTGTTATTCCATTTAGTAATTATATTTAATACTACATCTGGAGAACATACGAATGAGGATTCAACGATGTGTTGTGCAATTACAATAGCGGATAAATCAGAGGAAGTAGACAAAATGGGTCGCATAATACAAAATGACATTAAAATCTTGACAGATTCCGGTTTAAATAATGACGCCATTGCACAGAGGCTCAAACCAGTTTGATCGTCTACACCAACAATGTACGGATTATCAAAAACGCACAAAAATTGTCTTTTGAGACAACTATTATCCATGGTTTTTTCTCCATTTCATGCATCGGTTAAATGGTTAGTTCGTATACTGAAACCATTGTGCAAACTAATATGCAATTATTCGTTTGCCGATTCTTGTGAATTTGCTAACATAATTCAAAATGTAAATGTTAAAAACAAGATTTTGGTGCATTTTAATGATACGTACTTTTTACAAATGTCTTAATTGACGAAACCATTGACTTTAAAGTCCGAACGGTAGAACAACATATAATATCATCTACGTTCACACTCTACGCAGGTCCATTTTATTGTGCACGAAAGACGTACAGTTTCGTTTTAGTGGAAGTATCTTTAAACATACTGATCGTGTGGCAATGGGAAGCTCCCTATTTCCATTGTTGGCTGAGATGTTCCTAGATCATTTGGATAACACATCATTAAGTAGTGACATAAGGAAATGTGCTCAATACATACAGTAATTAGATGATATTTTCCTTGTCCTTAAGAATAGGTCTCAATCCCGAACATGGTTTCAAATTTTCAAAAAAGCATATAAGAATGCATGTTTCATGTCAGAACACGAGAAAGTTGATTGTCTGCCTTTGTTTGATGTACTACAAAAGAAAGATACTGAGGGTAAATAGAAATGAACAATTTATATTAAACCATTCTTGTCTGCGCAGAGTTTGCATTACGGCAGTTTTGTGCAATTTCAATATAAATTATCAGTAGTTCGTGGCTGTTTTTCAAGCATTTACAGGTTGGTTAGTCCAGGTTCAAAAGACTACAAATAAACTAAATCAATGAACGATTCAATATCTCAATGCTATTTTAGACAATCTATTGTATTTATTTTTAGAATGAGAATTCAATATAACCAGACGTTTTGCGGACCATACAGAAAAGCATTCTACCCGAACACCCGATTGAAGGGGATAAGATTTCCCGAATAACACAACCAAAGTTTAAGCGGCATTAACTCGCACATTAATTGGAGCTAAACTACCAGTTTTATTCAGGGTAACACACTTGCTTTACTAGCAGGCAAAAAGAACCATTGGTTAATGGTACCGTCAAATATTATTTACGTAGGCCGATCGACAAGAGGCTTACTAACTAGAATGGAGATTATTGCACGATAAAGGCCTGTTGAAATCGCACTGGAATATTCTCCAAACGTTGCATTTAATATAATTAATAAATACAGTAACAAAAGAGAGTTAGCCAAATGGGAAGTTTTGTGGATAAACAAACTGCAGCTAGATTTATGAAAGCAGAAGAAGCATATTCAGGCTTTGAGCTTGAACTGGAGTTGATGCACGCAATTGATTCTTTTTTCTCTTATTTAACAGTTATCACCGGTCGCATAAAACATAACCGTTTATTTATATAAATGTTTAATTCAATTAAACTGCCCCAGGTGGCTTGATGTTTGTTCTATAAATATAGATTGTGCGTCGCAATTTGTAACTTGAGGTCTAAAAGTATGACACATAGGCTTCACATGAAGGAATTGATAATCAAAATCATATGTTTGCATATAAATAGAAATTGTATGTAGCGTGTGGCAGGATGGCTCAGTGGTTAGAGCCACAGAATTTGAATAGGAATTGCCAAGACTCGGGCCCTGTCCGCGGTAAAATTCTGGACAGTACTTGAAGTGTTCCAGATAGGAACGAAAACGGTCTACAAGATGAATTGCTTTTTCTACATTATAGATTGCTCAGTTTATACTGATAAATGTAAATCTAAAGTAACACATGGTTTTTATATAATGATCGCAACATTTATTTGAAAAAAATTAAACGTTTACATGTTCGAGCTCTGGATTTAGGCCAAATTCACACAACGACAGTGCTTGAGGTTCCTCATTAGGACATTTTATCTACTGGATAATTTGCCTCTTCAACATTTTATTATCTTAGTTTATATATATATATATATATATATATATATATATATATATATATATATATATATATAATTTATTTGTTCCTAATTATGGAGAAAAACACATTAATATAGGTGGATAATGGTTGTTCCATTCTATATTTTGTTATTAATGTACTAATTAAATATATATGTATATTCAAAAGAGACAATGGACATAAAAAGAATATATATATATATATATATATATATATATATATATATATTCAATTTCTTCGTTGCTTGGATTTTGTGGCGTGAAAATGACAAAAATACGAGAGAAACTTCACTTTATTTCTCGCAAAATGCTAAAACGTTGATGATCTGCAGTACGACCAATTGTCACTAAATACCATGCTTATAAAATATTTCTAGGAAACGAAAATTTACAATTTGCGCTTTATAGTTATTTTGAAGCACTGCCTCCATTTATATGTTGTCGACACATCTGTAGTTCTGATAGCTTCTTTAATCAGAAATAACTACTTATAAAACGATGATGAAAGAAAAATGTTTAACCGTCTTAATTCTGCCACCGATAAACGGTGTCGGTTGGCGATCGAGATCATCCGGACATCGATAACAGGGTGACTCGGTGGTTGGAGAAACAGATGTTGAAGCAGACGTTTCCAGGTTTGAACCCTGTACGCGGCACATTCTGGACAGCGTGCTGAGTTCACAATAAAGACGAATCCGGTCTACTGGACGAATTGCGCTTTCTATACTATAAAACAATTATTTTATACTGACAAATATATATAAATGGTCAGATGTTTATATCAAGATCGCAACCTTGATTTAATTAATCCATAACCATAATACTTGTAAGTGAAAATAGAAAATTGTGTAATTCCAAAAAAATGTTAGAGACAAAAAATTTGTGTGACCAAATAATTGATCACAACAAATACTTGTATAGATTTGCAATTATCCATTTCATTGAAAGTTAGCCTATCTCGAAATCCATTGTGTTGGTATCCTTTACTGTCTCTGTATATATTATATACAGTGAGTTCGTCTTGAGGTCGTATTACCGTTGACTTTAAGTGAATTTAACACCACTACTTCTCGAATACACATTCGCACACGGAATTGTACTGTCAACTGTCCACAGTTAATTGACCAAATATATGGTGGTTTACGGCATTGTACCAGTCCCTGCTGATGAGTCGCCAGTAGGTACGAAACGCATACGTAAATGAGACTATTTCAGCCAATCTTGCGGACTTTGGCATGTCCGCCTGATTCTATTTGATCAAATTTGTTAATAAGTATGCAACACCTAGTAAAGAGTTGCATATGCGTTAATGCACTGCAACATAGAATACATAGAAAAGTTAGTAGATTGTGGAAATTAGCAAAAAAGTTATTTCGAAACAATAAATAATATTTGGCTTTAAATTCTGAAACAATAAATTATTTCAAAATAAGAATTAATAAATTTCTACTGTTCTTTTATAAAACAAACAATTAGGAATTCAATAAGTCGTAGAACAACATAAAAAACTACCACCAGTCGCAACGCACTGATGCATTTCGACCTTCCATGATCATCATCAGAGTACGACGGAAAACTGACTAACAGGGATCATACTGCATTACATTTATATGGAAAACAAAGTTAGGTATGCGGCTCTCACCTCTACTAGTCTTACTTTCTTTACTTTACTGCGGCTGACTCCTTTTAGAGGATAAGCCGGCTCCATTGATATCCCGAATTAAGCCTCTCCATGCCGGGCGGTTGGCAGCCATTTCGGCACATAAAGAGGGCCAATGACGCTCCCAGTGACGCGGACCATAAACATTGCGTAAACCTAGGAGTTCCATGTCCGATTTGATTGTTGCAAGCCATGTCTTCAGTTGCCCACCTCGGCGGCGGCGCCAGGTTGCACATTGACCTGGGTTCATCACCTGCCGTACCAGTTCATCTTCGGGTTTGCGTAGTACGTGCCCGAACCATTGAAGTCGACGATGTTGGATCCAGACGGATAGTTGCATGATGTCCCCACATTGGTGACGAACAGATGCGTTCGACACTCGGTCCATCCATTTTGTCTTTGTGATGTACCTAAGGCACCAATGGTCGAATACTTCGAGCCTTTTGGAGTCCTCAGAACGTAATGGCCAAGTCTCACAGCCATACAGTAGCACAGGGCGAACAGTAGCCTGGTAGACTCGGATTTTCTTTTTGAGGCTGATTTCACTTCTTCTCCAAAGTGAGTTCTTCAATTGTAAGAAAGCAAGTCTGGCACGGTCGATGCGTGTTCGGACTTCATTCGTTGCTTGACCAGTTGGAAGTATTTTTGAGCCAAGGTATGTAAAATCGTCGACTGTTTCGATTGGGCTGTCGTACACCGTGAGCTGCTCATCAGATGAAGATACACCGATGGCGAAAGCTTTCGTTTTGTCGGCATTGATTTCCAGACCAACGGCTGATGAAAACTGGGCCACTTGATCCAAAACGGCTTGCATGCTCCCAAAACTGTCAGCAAGGAGAACAACATCGTCTGCGTAATCAACATCCGTCAGCCATAGGTTATTTGATACTTGAACGCCTCGGAACTCAGTTAGCGCGTTGCTCAGAATCCAGTCAACCGCATAATTGAACAATATGGGTGACAAGGGACATCCTTGTCGAACCCCTGTGTGCAGACTGAATTCATCCGATTCTTCTCCGTAAACACGTACTCTGGCTTTGGTGGCTGCATAGTAGGCCTTGATCAGATTGACGAGTTTTATGGGCATACCGTCGAGCAGCATGATGTTCCATAAGGAGTCGCGATCAACAGAGTCAAAAGCAGCTCGAAAGTCAATAAAACAAGCGACGGTTGGTTGTTGAAATTCGTTGCGATGTTCCAAAACTCGCCGTAATGTAAAGATCTGATCAACACAGCCTTTGCCTGGGCGGAATCCACCCTGATTGGGACGGGTACGGACATGCCGCTCATTACAGAAGCGGTTCAATAGAATCGACGCCAACAGCTTGGATGCGGTGTTGAGAAGACTGATTCCACGGTAGTTTTCGCACCTTGATCTATCACCCTTTTTGGGAAACGGTAGCAGGATTGACATTCCGAAGTCTGACGGGCATGCTTCTTGTTCCCAGATAGAAGAGAACAGTCGATGGATTGATGGCAGTAGTGCGCCTATACAGGCCTTGTAGATCTCTGCAGGAATTCCATCTTCACCGGGGGATTTCTTGCTCTTCATGCGCTGGATGGTCGTAGCGATCTCAACCTCAGTTGGGGAAGAGCAGTCCACATCGTAGCTGGGTGTAGATGTTGCAGGTGGTTGCGGTGGGGAGCGGCCGCTGTATGGTCGGTTAAATAACTGCGAAAAATGTTCAACCCATCTTGCGATTTTGCCATTGACATCAGAAATCAAGTCTCCTGTTGCGCTGCGTCGTAAAGACCATCCCCTCCTCAACGTGGTACGACGGTGTCAACCATGTTTCGATGATCGATCGTACACGGGCTAACGGGGCTATGGCGGTGGTGTCACCAGGGCGTGGTGGATTTCCGACCGGCAAATGGATCTCCTATAAAATACCACATGAGCCCGACGACGGCACCATGACTCGGCGTGTGTTCCCCGCCACAAAAGGGTTCAACAGCCACAGGATTACATGGACTCCTGGACAGTACCCCGTACTTCCGAATGGCGAATGAGCTCTCAACAGCCACCGGCAACCATACTATTTACTGCTGCCTTGCAGACTGCGCTTGGATGTGCAAAGGCTAGAGGTGCGTCCTCGATCAAAAAGCCGAGTGGTGAGGGGACACCACTTGTACCAAATTCCCAAGAAACTCCATAAAAATGTCACAATCTATGAAAACATTCTACTAGTCTTGCATACATTGTACGTCAGTGCGTTGCGATTGGCGGTAATTTTGCTATTTTGTTCGACGACTGGTTATATAAAATGGGATTGGTGTTTAATTCAAGCTCGCAAACTTGATTTAAAGAATTTTTACTACCAACTGCGCAATCAATTATTGTTTAATTTTATTGTCTATATATGTGTATGGCGAAAGCTACAAACACCTAATTTTCGTGACTAAATAGAAATTGTGCAGCCGACATTTCCAGTCACGTATAATGTATGCAAGACTACTAGAGATGAGAGCGCAATATCTAATTTTGCTTTCCATATATATAAAATGCGGTTTGATCCTCGCTAGTCAGTTTGCCATCATACTCTGGTGATGATAATGAAAGGTCGAAACGCGTCAGTGCGTTGCGACTGGCGGTTCGACGACTGGTTAAATACAATGAGATTAGTGTTTACTTCAAGCTCGCGAACTTGATTTAAAGAATTGTTACCACAACCTGCAAAATCAATTATTGTTTAATTAGGAATTCAGCTGCAAGGCGCATTTAGTTCTCGCCTGCAAATGTAAACATTACGTGGAATTTTTTAAATCAAGTTTGTGAGCTTGAAGTAAACACCAATCCCATTTTATTTAACCAGTCGTTTAATTACGTGTAGTTGGTTTAATCGAAATATATTTATGCATATTGTATTAATTGTGCTTTACTTTTCTAACGTAAATTATGTCGTAATATAACTGTTCAATTTAAAAGCGCCTCACATCTGGATGGTAAACACACGTAAACAAAATTTTATAGGTAAAGCTCAAATTAGGCCATGCTTAGTAAGGACGTCGATCCATTATCCTATCCAAAATTGAAAAATGCGCAAATTAAACGAGGTATTTATGGACAAATAGACTTAGGTGTGTTTTTAAAACAAGGCGTTGCCCTACTCAAGGTACACTTTTTTGATGAATAAATGAATTAAAATGCCAAAAATTGCGAGATACACTTTCTAGGCAGTGGTTATGATGACGACAGCGTCTTGACAAACGTTCGGGGTTGGAAATCAAAAAACTTAAATAAGCCACCGAAGACGACGGAAATGCAATTGATGAGCAAATTAATGCTAAATGCGAGAGTACATTAGACATAATTAATCTAAGACTTTCAAAGCCATCGTTGGTACAATAGGGGAGACTTCTAGATGCGATGAATTCATTAATAGATTATAAACTCTCGATTTCTGATTCTTTTAATAGGAGTAACAATTTGATTTATGACCTATTTTGTATTTTTACAGACTTAATTTTGGGATCCAGCGGTCTGATACAATAAATTATCACAACCATGTCTATAATATTGATGTTCATGTTGACGAGGTGAAACTTACAATTCAAAGCCGATCCATCCACTTGGCCTGGTTTTAGAACACTGGCCTCAAACTTTGTGTTAATCGAAAGTAATAATTCTGATCGATAAATTTCTTCCTCACTTTCTCCTAAGAATTGTACAGTGCTTTCTCATGCGTGCTCGTGACGTCTTCCACACGGAATCGTCAATGAATTAAATTTACCCCTTAACGCTTTCCTAAATAACTCAGTGCACTACTCTTAATATCATAGAAAAGGACTACATATTTTAAGTGGTGCGACTATAATAAAGTTTCAAAAAAGTGCTATTTTCAAGGCGTATACATTATCAATGCTCTTCCTAAGTATTTTTCGGCACATTTTAAATCATGACTATATTTATTCGATGAATTGGCTATTTACATAAGGTATAAAATGCAATGATTTCATCAAATTTGATAAACAATTTAACTGTTGATGTATTCTATTATGACAAACTGTTCAATTTGTTTGACTTCTAAGAGTAGTATGAATAGATTCGTTGGGCATTGGCTCAAATTCATCTGGCATATGAACTTGAAACATGCCAGTATGTGTCACAGCCGCATTTTTTAAACACCTTGTTTGGAAAGTTAACACTGAAGTTAAATTTATACTTGAGCGCTACTTTTAATTGATGGTTTTGAATAAAATGTCTATGACTCTAAGTATACTGGCAAATCTTGTAACAAAGTTGTTAAAATAGGACCGGAAGGATAAAAAAATGCAGCATGATCGAAAATTATAATCTCATGCACACATGAATTTCGTACATACTTCATACTCATTATTATGAGCCCGTTCTACGACATATAATCATTAGATATTTCGTCAATAAATCGGGGACAATTGAATGATACATTCTCTAATACGAGTGTTTGTTTAATAATGGAGTTAACTTCATATAAAGTCTTCGTAACGTAACTTCTAAGGCAATTTGCTATAAATAGTATATGCCAAATCGGTAAAGGTGCATGGATTTGCTGGAGTAACTAGTGCTCAGAAGTAGTTGTATTTCTAAATTTTGGTGAAATTTAGCATTTCTTGATATCCATTGCATTGATAACGTGTGCCGGCACGGAAACCATAGTGTTTGCACACTTTATGGGGTCGTAATATATTATATATAGTAAGTTGACTTTTAAGTCACATTATCGAAAACTATGCGAAGTTAACTACATTAGTTCTTGAATACACATACTAATTGCATATTGTAACCTCCAATTGTCCAAAATGTCTTGACTTGATAGATAGTTGGTATGGGGCGTAGTTTCAAATCCTGCTGATGAGTTGCCTGTATACACGAAACGCATATTTATTAAAGATTATTGTTGACCTCAGTTATATTGGTGTAGTTATATATGCGAAATTCCTCAATGTATTATTAGTGTCATTCAACCGAGACTTGGTTATCCCTCTCTCTGCAGTCAAAGTGTTCAGTTGAGCAGATAATACTCTTACTAAGTTTTCCAATCAGGCAGAAGCCATTTTAATAAATTTAACACATGTTTTATTTTTAATCAATTTTTATATGAGTTTGCTCCTATAAAGCGCATCCATTTAGTAAAACAAAATACAAACATTGACTAGTTGATATTCACCTCTGCGACTCGAAGGCTACTTCCATCATTGTGCTGACTGCTTCATCTTAATACGTGCACTTCTGCGAGAACTTTCTGTTGAATGCATGCAAGTCATAGATAGGACCCTTGCTGCGTTTTTGGTCTTTAATTTGGCAATTGTAAAATTTCCCCCTCTCTCACTAGGAATCGGCTTTGGTACCCTACTTAAACGATCAAGTGCGACAGCTTGTGATCCATAGAGCATCTAAACAAAAACGGTACTGTGTGTCCATTCTCTCTACACGATACGGACCATCAGCTATGGGCTCGATCTTTGCGATCATGACATAGTCGCCGACATTTAGGCGAGTGTGTGTAGGTCGTCTTGCATAGGCTTCTCGCTGTGAGGGTCCTACATATTCAGTTAGTTGTTTCAGGCGCTCCTGAATATACGCTATGGTGCAGCGCTCTTGTGATCTTTGGATTACAGGTTCACTTGGCAATCTAATATGCTCTGCTTTGGCCATAACTGTTGGAGCGATTCCAAAAGTTGTTGATATTGTATATCGCATGGCCCTCTAGACCAACTGTAATGTCTCTCCAGGATCCAGGGATCTCGTGACGTTAACCTCGCAATATCTCTTTCATAGTCCGGTGTGCACGCTCAGCAATCGCGTTGGTCTATGTATCTCGTGTCACGGTCCTTGCACCACTGATAAATTTCTCTCGACTCGCACTGTATGCGTTAGTCGGTAAAAATAACTTGTTGTGCACCAAATCGACTGAGCCATTGCACATCTAAGCACTTTCCAATCTTCTCTGGTGTGATTTTCTTCGGTTGTACAAACTCGACCCATCAGGTAATCTTATCGACCATTTAAATCAAATAGGCTACCCCACCACGAACAATCGGCGGTGGAATTACTCGTTCAGTATGCAGAAACTGGTTCCGTGTAGCGGTATAAAAGTAATCGTAATGGCTTTTTCTCCTTTTTGTGGTTTAAAACGCCATAATATAGTGAACTGCTGACAATAGCTACGAATTTTTTCTATGTCTGGGTCCTTGCACCACTGATTAAATTCTCTCGACTCGAACTGTGCGCCTTAGTCGATAACAGTAACTTGTGGTGCACCAAATCGACTGAGCCATTGCACATCTATGCACTTTACAATCTTCTCTGGTGTGATTTTCTTCGGTTGTACAAACTGGACCCATCAGGTAATCTTATCGACCATTGAAATCAAATAGGCTACCCCACCACGAACAATCGGCAGTGGAATTACTCGTTCAATATGCAGAAACTGGTTCCGTGCAGCGGTATAAAAGTAATCGTAATGGCTTTTTCTCCTTTTTGTGGTTTAAAACGCCATAATATAGTGAACTGCTGACAATAGCTACGAATTTTTTCTATGTCTGGGTCCTTGCACCACTGATTAAATTCTCTCGACTCGAACTGTGCGCCTTAGTCGATAACAGTAACTTGTGGTGCACCAAATCGACTGAGCCATTGCACATCTATGCACTTTACAATCTTCTCTGGTGTGATTTTCTTCGGTTGTACAAACTGGACCCATCAGGTAATCTTATCGACCATTGAAATCAAATAGGCTACCCCACCACGAACAATCGGCAGTGGAATTACTCGTTCAGTATGCAGAAACTGGTTCCGTGTAGCGGTATAAAAGTAATCGTAATGGCTTTTTCTCCTTTTTGTGGTTTAAAACGCCATAATATAGTGAACTGTTGACAATAGCTACGAATTTTTTCTATGTCTGGGTCCTTGCACCACTGATTAAATTCTCTCGACTCGAACTGTGCGCCTTAGTCGATAACAGTAACTTGTGGTGCACCAAATCGACTGAGCCATTGCACATCTATGCACTTTACAATCTTCTCTGGTGTGATTTTCTTCGGTTGTACAAACTGGACCCATCAGGTAATCTTATCGACCATTGAAATCAAATAGGCTACCCCACCACGAACAATCGGCAGTGGAATTACTCGTTCAGTATGCAGAAACTGGTTCCGTGTAGCGGTATAAAAGTAATCGTAATGGCTTTTTCTCCTTTTTGTGGTTTAAAACGCCATCATATAGTGAACTGTTGACAATAGCTACGAATTTTTTCTATGTCTGGGTCCTAGCACCACTGATTAAATTCTCTCGACTCGAACTGTGCGCCTTATTCGGTAACAGTAACTTGTGGTGCACCAAATCGACTGAGCCATTGCTCTTCTAAGCACTTTACAATCTTCTCTGTTATGATTTTCTTCAGTTGTACATGCTCGACCCATTGGGTAATCTTATCGACCATGGAAATCAAATAGGTTACCCCGTTACGAACAACCGGCAGTGGACCTATCAGGTCCATATGCAAAAACTGGTTCCGTGTAGCGGTATAAAATGTAATCTGAGTGACATTTTATTTTTTTGTATTTTACAACGCTGACAGGTGAACTGTGGACAATAGCTACGAATTTTTTTGACATGCCAGGCCAAAACAGTCGCGCCTGCAATGTCTCAATGAACCGCCCGGCACAGGGATGTCCAAACGTTTCAAGCCAGAATGCCATCAATTCTGTTTGCATAGACTGCGGCAAATATCATTGCACTGTTGTTTCTTCTTTTTGCACAAATATACCGATTTTCAGGCTCAACACTTTATATGGCGCGGACACAACTGTGTATTTTTTTGTAAACTGATTGACTATTTCTTTGAATGTGGCCTCATTTCTCTGTATTTGAGAGGCTTTACTGAGTGGCGCAACTCGCACAGCGGAAATTTTTCTAGCCGCATGGGCCACCAAATTCTTGATGGCGGCTCCTCGATGAATTGATACATCGGATTCATGGAGCTCTTTAATGGCTCGGTGTACTCGTTTCTTCGACATATCGAGTAATATCCAATGCAATAGTGCTTTTTGGTCGGAAAAGACGTCTATGTGCCCACTGATGTCAAAATACCTAAACTTTCGTTGTGCCCCATTGTACGTCCAGTAATTCCTTTTATGTGACGGTATAGTTTTGCTTCGTTTTAGTGAGTGTGCGACTCGTATATTGCGCTGGACGTCCGTCCGCTTATAACACTGCTCCTATTCCAATATCTGACGCGTCTGTAACAATTGAAATAATACCTTCCAGGAACATCAAAATAGTGGCGTCTATTATTTTCTGTTGGCATAGGATAAAACGCACTATGAGCCTCCTTCGTTCAACCAAACGGTATCTTGGCACTAGATAACCTAGACAAGTGTTGTTTCGCAACTGTCATAGCTACAAGATGTAGTCTATAGTAATTCAAGATATCAACAAAACGGTGCAATTATTTTCTAGTAGTGGATAACATATGCTCCTTGATAAGCTGTACGTTCAGATCTATAGGGCATACAGCTCTCCGCTGAGATTGAGTGACCCAAGAACTGCTCGTGCCATCTTACAAAACCTTTGTAATGATTAAAATGTAATCGTCATTCTACGCTATGGACAACATTTTCAGTAGTCTAATACACAATTGGTGTCCAGTAGGGGCCCATATAGTATCGTCGCCAACGTATGCTTTTGTACAGGTTAAGTCGGAAATGAAAGTGTCCATCGTTTTTGAGACGAAATTGTACTCGAGTGAATTGTAAATAAATTGGGGTACCTGCAACGGTAACTTACACCGGTCTTTGGTCCGAACGCCAATTTGCCAAAAAGTCCTGTTAATGGTCAAACACGGAAAGCAATTTGCCTCCCCATTGCTGTAGGAACAGATCATGCAGAGCTGGCATGGGATACGGGTTAGGTTTATTCACCGAGTATAAATGCCGGAAATCAACCGCCGATCGAAGAAAACCATCCTTTTTCCAAACATAAAACGTGGGAGCTCAAACAACGGATGGGGATGGTTAAGGAACGCCGGCGTCTATCATATCTTGTATTGCCCGAGTCTGTGCTGCTAATTTATTAGGAGGAGCACAGTATACTTTTGGTCGTTCGTAACTTTAATTTAATTCTAGCTAAAGTTTAAAGCGATCGACTGTAGGCCCTGGACATGTACTACAATCAGTAAGTTGTAATATAATGCTGTACTGATTTGGAAACTCTTTCCACCACCTGGGTAGACAACTGGTCTCCTCCTATACCTTAGGGCTACATATCAAGGTTATGGAATTCATGCTCTTCGGTCTCCAGAAGCATGAACATTTATTATGACAATTGATCGTCTTAACCTATTTTCTAATTAAATCAAGTCCTAATACGGGCATTTGAGTATTCGCTACAACAATAGACAAATAGTAGATATTTTCATTTATTAATAATTTGAGTCCCATTCGCCCTCAGGAACCATCGACGCGCCTGTTGACTGACACAAATTTTCTCTCGTATGTTTTACGTTGTTTAACGGCCAAGTCATTGGTAATACCGATAAATCAGCTCCAGTGTCCAATTGCATTATTACTGCATGTACGTCGAAGATTTATAAATATTGAACTTTCATGATAATCCTTACATATGACAATGTTTCCCTTACGTTTTTCTCCGAAGGCCATCTATTTCTGAACATCTTTTAGGATGCTCTGCTGTTCTTCTTCACTCGATCTACAGATCTGAGCCTCCAAAGAATTTATATTTTGGGCATGATCTCGACTATCATTATTAGTGAGATGGTGGACCACATTTCTCCATTGATCTGTCCATACTCTAAAAAACTATACTGACTTTGCTGCCCCTTAGGCAATGTATTCGTCGCAGGTGGTGTCTTTATTTATTGACCTTGCTTCCAAGACACTAGCCGTCGGACTCGCTGATTATGCTGCGAAAAATTCCAGTAAGATATGTCGCTCCTGCCGGATGTTGTAACGTGAGTCATACGTGGAGCCATAGCAGCCAATTTGTTGGTCAACTTGGCCAAACTTTGAAGAACCTGATTTCTTCATTCCAGGCCTCTCTGCGCGCTCATTATTGCGCCATATCTAGTAGGATCCAGCAGCATAAGCACGATGGCTTCATGCATTTTCAACCCGAGCAATAACTCAGTTACCTCGAACAACTACCGCTTGATGCATCCCATCCGGTAGTGGTTTCAGCCTGGAAAATTCTGAAAACACCAAATTAGGCCTAGTTTGAAAGTGATCCAACACTCGCCTTTTATATCTTTCACACGTCAGGTCGAAAGGCAATTCTAATTGGACTTCATCTGGCCAGGCAACATTCTCCGAAAACCACATAGACAATAGCCGTATCTGATGAAAATTATTGTGCTCGAACTGATGCTTCGAATTTTTTAAATCACAACTGTGGCCTTTCACATCGTAGTGTACAAGCATAGGGTTAAACACTGATAACGGTCGGTAAAACTCGTCGACTCGGATGAAAATGCCGGCATATGTCGGTCGGATGCCTCTAGAGCGCGGTCGCCATTGTTGAATTCAATTATATTGTTATGTCGTTTATACTGTTTTCTGCAGAATTTATTATTAGTGTATCGTCCAACTGAGAGGTGATTATCCCTATCACCGAAGTCAAAGTGTTCATTTGTCCAGATAAAACTCTTAATCATTTTTTCCAATCCATCAGAAACCATTTTATTTAACTTAATACAAATGCTTTATTTTTAATCAATAATTTATAGGAAGTTGCTCGTATAATATGCTTTTATGTAATAAAACAGAATTGAAATATTGTTTACCTTTTATTTGTGCTGACTGCTTCATCTTAATAAATTCACTTCTGTGAGAACTTTCTGTTGAATTTATGCCAGTCATAGATAGCAATCTTGGTGTGTTCTCGGTGTCAAAGTGGCTCTTGCTATAATTATATGTCTTCTGTTCATGCTGAATTTGGTTTACCTTCTGGTCTTATTTGATCTAATTTGTTACTCTGTGTGCAACACCATATTCACAATTAAATATAGATAAGTTATTCACACCAAACGAAATGGTAGTTTATTTTGATAAATCCCGAGTGAAATGTAATTAAAGAATTTTTATTTTATGGATTGCTTTGTTGAGATTTATTGTCGATTTCTTGTAGTACTTCGTCAATATGTTCTATTATAGTCAATTTTATATTTTCATTCATCCGTATTTCTAATCAATTATGTCTATGCTAGTTTCAAATATACCATTAACCATAACTAATAGGAATTCCGCAGTTTTAATGGCGTTTTTGAGGAACTAAACTTTATTCAACCCTTCAGAATAAATAGCTGTATTGAAATCACGATTAAGCTATCCTAGTTAGATCTGTTTAAGGCTCGACTTATAAATATTTAATAAATGTATTTATACGTTTGAAATATTAGTATTTACGAATTGTCTGAATCAATATCCTGAACTCCTATTTATATTTGAAATCTTCAGCATTCATAAGATTTCGATATTAAAATTCAAGTTTCGATTAGATTTGAAAACCGCCATGTTTAATGGTTATGCCATAATCCTTCCAATAAAACGGAACAGAAGTATATACTATGCAATGTTCTAAACCTAGTTTTTAAAAAATCAAATTTCGAATACTTGCCATGTTTTTTTGTGTTTTACGTTTACTATATGTAGGAATTTGCTAGTTAATTTAAGATGGCCTTTGAATTAACTTGTCTTCCTCCTGTAGAGGCTCCAAACCTATTCGTGTCTGAGAACCCCATAGATGCCAGATCGTGTGTAGTCCTATAATTAACAGTAGAATCTGATAAACTTGTATTTTCATTCACATATGCTAAATTTATACCTGTCATGTCTTGCGCTAACTAGCTAGTGTCCTCAAATTTAAGATTAGCTTCCATATCTATAAAATTTAATTATTAAATTGACACTTAATTTTAGGCAAATCGGGATGTGAAACCCTTCACGTACAAAACACCCGAACAAATAATCTGGAAAGAAATAGACGCGAAAAACAGAATTATTAAATTACCTGTTCCAGAACGTCCCCAAATACGTGCATAAATAAAAAATAGAAGACAGTGTTAGCAGGCGTATATTGTAGAAATCGAGTAAACTTTAAATGAAGAAAAATGAAATAATTGCAGCAGGTCGAGGAAGTTACAGCCAGTCGAGGACAGTAATGCTCGAAAACTGAAAATGGCGCACAATTCAAAGTCAAGTATTTAAACAAAGAAAGTTCTGGAAAATAAATGAATAAATTCTTTTTAAATAAAATTCGTTTCAATCAGCCAAGGTGGTTTAAATTTATCAGTTAATGTCACTTTAATTTTGGCGGAGGAATTATATTCCTCCACATACACCACCTTCTCAAAAAAAGACGGCTAGTAATAGACGTAATCATGATTCTTCGGCTGACGTTGCACTCTTCCAGAACGAGATGTGCATGATGGCGCCTCTGAAGTCAGCATCACGCCCGGTACCGTTGACACTGGTTCTTCCGTATCATCTGGTATTGCCAAACAGTTTTCATGCTGTGAACTGGTAGAATAAGATTTTGCTATTTTACACTTTACAATAGGCACAGGCTCTTAGCCTTACCCGTATGTATTTAGACATGTGCGGCCATACGTATCTGTCGTTAATGAATCGAATGGTGACTTTAATGGATGGATGTCCTATGTCGTGTAACACTTGGATAATTTTGGCCCGTAACTCCAACGGCACATATGGTCGTGGTTGACTTCTAGACGTTTCGCATAACAACCACTTGCCACTTATGAGCTTACGAACATATTCTGGCCTTTTGTACAAAACTAACGTAAAGGGATCCAATCCTTGCGCTTCCTCGATTTGACTAATTAAATCATGCATAGAATTATCTAAACTCTTCAACGGACCTTGGAATATCAGCTCGACATCGGCTTCATTCGATCTGCTAAGTGCATCGGCTACCACATTCTTCTTATCAGCAATATGAGACACAGTGAAATCGAACTCTGCTAACCGTGTTATTTGGGAATTTACTCTACGAGAGTAATTAAGTCTAGCTGTTTTACCAAGTATACTGATCAACGGCTTATGATCGGTCAATAACTTAAACTTATGGCCGTCTAAGAAATGCTCGAAGTGTAGCACTGCGGCATACACTGCTAGAAGCTCTTTACCAAACGTATCATAACGTTTCTCTCGATCATTAAGCTTACGGCTATAAAACCCAATCGGTCTTACTATGTCCTGATCTCTTTGCTGTAGCACTGCTCCTATTGCAACATCTGAGGCATCTGTGATTAGCTCGAAAGGTTTCTCCCAATCTACAGGTGCTAATGTGGTTATGTCACTTAGCATTTCCTTGGCCTTCTGGAATTTTTCTCGGTCTTCTGGACTCAAGTTTATAGGCCAAGACTTCTTGATCGTGCTCTTTTCACGAGTGAGATGGCGTGTCAACGATCCTAGAATTCCGGCTAGACCTGGAATGAATCGACGGTAATAGCTGATCATGCCCAAGAACCTTCGCATCTGGCGCACGGTTCGGGGCTCCGTTACGTCCTTAATAGCTTGGATCTTATCTTCCAAAGGTTTAATTCCGTCTTTGGAAAGTATATACCAAGGTATTTAACTGAAGAGCAACCGATATTACTCTTATTAGGTTTGACCACTAATCCATATTGTTCCAGCCTGGTCAAAACCGTTTCCAAATGCCTACGATGTTCATCTCGTGAGCGACTAAAAATTATTATGTCGTCTATGTACACCCTCGCAAATGGACAATTCTGAAGGATTTCTTCAGCCAAACGCTGGAATGTCTGACTGGCATTTTTCAAACCAAAAGGCATTCGAAGAAATTCATGCGATCCCTCTCCTGGAAATCTGACTGCGGTGAGTGGTATCGAACTTTCCTCCATTGGTATCTGATAGTACGCTTTCTGGAGATCTAAAGTTGAATAAACCTCATATCCCATTATATCTCGGAGTAAAGTACTCTGGTTAGGGAGAGGATAAGAATCACCCTTCGTCACTGAGTTTAATAGACGATAATTTCCACAAACCCTCCATTGACCCGGTTCAGGTTTGGGAACTACCACTATTGGGGAAGCAAAATTGGAATTTGACCTTCTACAAATCCCCTCTTCGCGCAATTGGTGAAATTCTGACAAAGCAACTTGTTGCTTGTGTTGTGCCAATGGTTGAGCCTTTGGTGAACAAGGCAACGGAGCCACCAATTCTATTTGGTGTTCTACTCCTGTCTTCAATCCTATCCTTTTGGCACTGAAAGGCTGAAACACTGCTAGGTGCTTCTCAATTATATCGGCAAAGTCATGTGCGACCGTTGGACGGGGTAAAAGAACTGTTCTAACTGCCGACGTGTTAGACTCAGTAGGTGTTGACATCCCTACGACTTCTGCGATAGTCCTAGCTTTGGGGTCTAATGTCAGCTTGAAATGTGTCAAGAAATCCATCCCAATGATATGGTCCTTGACATCGGCTACTAGAAAATTCCATCTAAAGGAAGATTTCTGGCCTAACGTCACCGACATTTCTTTCATCCCTTTGACTCCTATCGGACTACCGTTAGCGGCCCATAGTTGATAATCAAATGTGGGGCAATCTGCTTCCACCACGTCTGACCTAACTATGCTTACCTCAGCACCCGTATCGATGAGAAATTCTAATCCAGATAATTCATCTTTAATAATGAATTTGTTGCTGGATAATCCGGCAATGTTTTCCAGATCTCCGCTTAGTAAGAATCGGACTCTCTTGCCTTCTGTATCGGTGCTAACTGGTCCTGTCGCATTTTTAACCTTTGCCTTAAGTATGCCTTTTAAAGGCATATCTGGGAGCCTTTGCAATGGAACCCCCCTACGGCTCCTACTAGCGGGGGTTTTATCCTTTTCCCGATGATGGATTTCTCTCTACCGGTTTAGTGCTTCCTTTCCATCTGGGTCCACCTAATCGCGGGTATATACAATTCTCACCTTGGCACTTTGCACTTCGTCCGTATTCGCAATGTGCCTTACACCATCCGCGTGGCCCTTCGAAGCGTTGACGCGAGTGACTCCCTCGACGTCTAGTATACCTATCCTGACTCTGAAGTTGCGCAATGTCACTACGTAAACTAGCAACTTCTCTACATAAGTAACGCAAGGTTTCTTGTATAGTCAGGTTGGTTTCGGCATCTGCCCTGACTGGCTGCACCATGACAGAATCTGCTGTTACAGCATGTACTTGTGGTTCCTGCTGTTTATACACACCGTCTAGCCCTCTGAGTTTTGTTGGCCAATCAATGTTCATAGTTTCAAATACTTCCAATGTGGTTCTAAGCCTAGATGGTAGCTCAGCTGTAAAAATAGAATTTACCACATCTCTGGATATATTCAACCTGGAAGCTTTCGTGCAAAGGCGTTCGTAAAACTCTGACGGTAGTTGACGCCCCATTTTTTCTAAGCGTAATAATTCGCACATTTGTGCCGATCTTCCAGGCTGATATCTCTGTTGAATTTCAGCCATTAATAACTCAAATGCATTGTACGGTTTTTCTTCCACAGTTCTGTCTCTGAAATTTTCCAAGGCATTTCGGAAATTTTCAGGCAATGCCATCCATGCTGCAACAAATTTCTCCATAGGATTTACGATATCATAAGCGCTAAATATCATTTGGTCATCTCCGACCCAACTTGAATGTTTTTTCAGATTTATACTGCGGTAGACTTAATATTCTTGGACTGGCGCGGTCGCCAAATTTTGTAGAGGCCCCTAACCTATTCGTGTCTGAGAACCCCATAGATGCCAGATCGTGTGTAGTCCTATAATTTACAGTAGAATCTGATAAGCTTGTATTTTCATTCACATCTGCTAAATTCATACTTGCCATGTCTTGCACTAACTTGCTAGTGTCCTCAAATTTAAGATTAGCTTTCATATCTATCGAATTTAATTATTAAATTGACACTTAATGTGAAACCTTTCACGTACAAAACACCCGAACAAACAATCTGGAAAGAAATAGACGCGAAAGACAGAATTATTAAATTATCTGTTCCAGAACGTCCCCAAATGCATACATCAATAAAAAAAATAAAAGACAGTGTTACCAGGCGTATATTGTAGAAATCGATCAGACTTTTAAGAAAGAAAGATGAAACAGTTGCAGCAGGTCGAGGAAGATACAACCAATCGAGGACATTAATGCTCAAAAACTGAAAACGGCGCACAATTCAAAGTCAAGTATTTAAACAAAGAAAGTTCTGGAAAATAAATGAAAAAATTCTTTTTAAATAAAATGCGTTTCAATCAGCCAAGGTGGTTTAACTTTATCAATTAATGTCACTTTCATTTTGGCGGAGGAATTATCTTCCTCCACACTCCCAACTTCATCGTCTATTGTTGATTTTTAGGTATAATTTTGTAACGACACAAATTAATGGCCGACATATTGCGTAAATAAAATTCAATTTTATTCACGTTGCACCAATGAGAAAAAAGCGAAACTTGCCGTTTAACCAATAGTGTGCAAGTAGGCATGGCATGCTATTTAAGCACGGCAATTTACCATGCAAGTCAGTTGTGGCATTTGCATTCTACCTTGCTTCACGCGTGTGCGTTCTGTCGGCTGTCAATACCTACACTGGTGATATTGATAGTTTCACCAACAACTAACTACATCCGTGACTCAACTTGTTGCGGTATACCCAGAGAGACGAGCCAATTAAGTGCAGAACCTGCAGGACGTTATCCACATCGTGATTACAGCTCAACCACGGGAGCGACAACTCAACCAGAGTCCACCCAAGGCTCTAGGACATCTTCACACTCTGAAGACTTCAGGAGAACGCATTACCAGGCCCTCTTAAGGGCCCCCTATCAGTAACTAATCTCTATTCAGAGCACCTTAACCGAGTTTGTAACGTCGTACGGCATTTACTTGAAGCCGGGGCGTTTACAAAATTGGCGACCGCGCCAGGATATTGATTATTGTTCTGATTTTTTTGGTATAAATAAAATTGACTTCCTTTTTCATCTATTTGGGATAAAAATCGATTAAGATTTGCGTTTTATCTACCGTGATCGTGGTCTTCTGGGAATTCTGTTGGGTATATATTCGTGGATTTGTGGTGAATTTTTTTTGGGGTATAATAATAATAATACGGGGCATCTGTTCGTCTTTCCTACGTACAAAACGGCACCGTACGTACTGGACAGGCTCAATTGCGGATTTTTGGAAGAAGTTACTTCGACGTGCTTCTGTTCTGCACTCATTCAACTGTGGAAGCTGTTTGTGGGTAAGCGTTTCGTTAAAGTATATTTATACATTTTCATATTGCTTATAAATTTATGCTTTTAAGATCCCGTAAGATTGTTAAAATGTCAGGTCCAATTTTAGATATTGATGTTCCTGTTTGGGATGGAGATAGTGAGCTATTCTTTATGCGCGTAGACTCCGCTTTCTCCCCGTTTCCTGATTATGACAGTCATCAAAAACTGTCGAAGGTTTTTGCTAAACTACCTTCTGAATTGCAGCGACGGATTTATCCTAAGCTTGAGGCCATTAGGAAGCTACCTAATCCCATTTTGGGCCTACAAAACGAGGTAGAATCCTTGCTTGGACCCACGGAAACTGAGCAGATAATAAACAAATATGCGCAGTTAGATATGCCAAATCTTGGCCCCATCGAAATACTGAGGGAATTACGGAAACGTTGGTATAAAACCAACATTTCTGACCATGAGGCTAAGGTTGTTTTTATTAACAATCTTCCCCAAACATTAAAACTCTTTGCCAGACAGCTCCCCAACACTCTCTCTATAGATGACTTATCTGAGAGATGTGAGTTAGAATATAGGGTTTTGGAACCCAAAGTGAATCCATCATCCTTTTCTTCACCCCCGCAAGATGATAGACTCTCCTCTTTAGAGAGAACAGTGGCGAACATGGCCAAAGTTCTAGAAGGATTGGCCATTACCAAATCCGAGCTAAATCAAGTGAATGCTCGACCAAAATTCGTTTCCAAGTCAAATTATAATGGTAGGCGGCGATCGAGATCTCCGCAATCCTTTAATAAATATGCCCCAAAGAACTGGTGTTATAACCACCAGAAGTTTTTTATGCTTGCCAAGTTTGTCTTTGTCGTTCCGAAGAATTTCCGAATGAGTGTCAATTTCCACAGCTGACGGAGAGGACAACAGACCGCAGGCACAAGGGTGCATCAGTATCGGGAAACGTCTGGCGCAGGAAGTAGAAGACCGTACTTTCTGCACACCAACGGCATCAACGGCGCTACAGGGAAGAAGCCAACTACAATCCGACATCCCTGTCGACTCTTTTCGTCCACGCCGAATTTTTCACATAGAGAACCAAACAGACAATGCCGGTCGCAATCACCAGCCTACTTGTTTGCATGACCCGGCCAAACAGCCCAACGAACTTCTGCACCTTCTTGATTTCAAAACTGGCGAAGAGTTCATCGTAGACACAGGTGCGGCAGTCTCAGTTCTCAAAGGTGATTCAATGGCCGAGATGTCGCTAGGCGTTCTTCTCGCAACAGCTACAGGCGAGCCCATACCAACATATGGCTGCCGGTACCGCACACTCAACATAGGTCTACGACGTGAATTTTCCCACAACTTCATCATTGCCAAGGTCTCACATAATATAATAGGCCTTGATTTCCTTCTAAAATTTCGGCTCATTGTTGATCTTGCCAATCAAAAGATCATCGACCCCTCCACAGGAATTGAACAACATTTTTGGACACTTGCCTCCGAGCGTTTGGAGTTACAGGTCATTCAGCCAACCCCAGTGCATCATTCAGCAGAGATATCAGCAGCTCTTCGAAAATACAAATCGCTTTTCGATCTTAACAAGTCAGAGCTACGAGTCTCCAACACGATGCATCATATCGTCACAGAAGGACAACCTATTGCACTCAAGAAGCGACCACTGGCTCCTGCTAAGCTGAAAGCTGCCCAAGAAGAATTCTCAAGGCTTTTGGAAGAGGGAATCATCAGACCATCGAAAAGTTCATGGGCGTCACCACTGCACTTAGTCTCAAAATCAAACGGATCGTACAGAGCCTGTGGAGACTACCGTAAGCTAAATTCAGTGACAAAATCTGATGCATATCCTATTCCAAATATCAACACTTTACTTGAAAAACTCAACGGCAGCAATTTCTTCTCAGTGATTGACCTCAGACAAGCGTACCATCACATACCGGTAGCACCAGAGGATATCGAGAAAACTGCAGTCATCACTCCATTTGGCCTTTTTGAATATCTTTACATGCCTTTTGGACTTAAGTGTGCTACTCAGACATTTCAAAGATTCATAGACAACATACTTCGCGACGACTCTGCTTATTGTATGTCATATCTCGATGACATTATGGTATTCAGTCCAGATCTAGAATCTCATGCGAAACATCTACGAAATGTCCTCTCACGCTTATCCAACCACGGACTCAAGATCAACTGTGACAAGACGCAGATTGCAACTTCATCCGTCGACTTCTTAGGGCATCGTATCACGGCCCATGGTATTCAACCGTTGCCGTCAAAGACGAATTCAATCAAGAATATCACGTCACCAAGGACTGTGAGCGATTTGCAGAAAATCCTGGGAGTACTAAACTATTATCGCAAGTTCCTTCCAGGCCTTTCAAAACAACTTTATCCTTTGTGCAGGCACCTGCGGAACCGAAAAGGACTTAGCAAGAATTCCATCATTGCTTGGTCATCCGAAGACGAGGAATTACTTCGACTTGCCATCAACTCGTTAGCAAATGCCACAATGCTAACGCATCCAGATTTCGAAAAGCCATTTCTACTCACGACAGATGCTTCTGAATTCGCTATTGGAGCCACGTTGGAACAAGAGATCGACGGAGTTCGGAAGCCTATCAGTTTCTACTCGCGTACTCTCCAACCAGTAGAAACGAGGTACGACACTTTCGGCCGAGAACTTCTCGCCATCCACGACGCAGTGCGCCATTTTATCAGCATCATTGGCAGTAGCAGATTTGTTGTTTTCACAGATCATGCACCACTAGTTAGCGCACTTCGAAACGCAACTTCATCTATCGCCAAGTACCCTGCCAGAGTGGAAAGACAGCTTTCTCGTCTAAGCGAATGGCAATTTGACGTCTTTCACGTCAAGGGCAAACAGAACTTCATTGCAGATGCCCTGTCCAGGCCAGACGTCTCTCTACAACCACCTTCGCCGTCACCATTCACTGTCAACTCCGTGGCACTCAGTGAACCTGCACTAACGCCAACTCTCCTGCGAACTGAACAACGCGGTGACATTCACATTCAAAGATCAATAGCCTGTCACCCAACCAAGTTCATATGCCGTCTGTGGGAAGGCTTACCAATTGTTTACTTCACGGGTACGCAGCCCAACAAAGCCAGTTCTGCCGACCAGCCTTCAGAGAAAAGTTTTCGATTCAATTCACTCAATTTCTCACCCAGGAAGCCAAGCGACTGTCCGACTTCTTACAGATCGTTTCTGGGGTCACAGACTTAGGCAGAATGTTAAACGATGGGTCTCAGAGTGTGCAATTTGTCAGAAAAACAAGATCACACGACACACTCGTTCTAAGTTGCAACATTTTCGGTCTACTTCTCGCCTAGCCATCGTCCACATCGACATAGTTCATCTGGCAAAGGTTCAAGGTTTCAGCTACCTTCTAACTATGATCGATAGATTTACACGGTGGCCTGCGGCATTACCTCTTGGCACCATTTCTGCAGACGAAGTAACTAATGGTTTTATCTCTGCATGGATATCCAATTATGGTGTTCCCAATGAGGTCATCACGTGCAGAGGCACTTGCTTCTCATCTGATTGTTTCAAAACCACCTTGCGGTACATGGGATGCATCTTACGCCAGACGACTGCCTACCATCCCCAAGCTAATGGCATGGTAGAGAGAATGCATAGGGAACTCAAAGCAGCTTTAGCATCCTCGTCCATTAATGGCAACTGGGTCGATGCACTACCTTTAGTTCTGCTTGCCATGCGTTCCCGTACTCGTGAATCCATTAAAACATCTGCGTCACAACTCTTGTATGGCATGGATCTACGCCTGCCTAGTCAGCTCCCACGTCTACTACCGGCACAAGATGACCCACAATACGAAGCTACCCGCCTTCGACTTCATTTCGGTAACATGTCTGAACAGCAGCCGAGACACACGCCTCGTCCAGTCTTCGTTCACCCACAGCTCCACAGCTGCAAGAGAGTACTCGTTCGCAACAATAATGCTGTTGCACCACTACAAACAAAGTATCGCGGTCCTTACCCGATTTTGCTCAAACAACCAAAATACTTCATCATTATGCAAGGCGCTACACCGACATCAGTAAGCATAGACAGGTTGAAACCGTTTATCGAACCGCCTGATCCTGAGAGCGTTCAACCTTCTACACACGTCTCAGGCTCCGTCTGCTCACAATCTCAATAACCTGCTTTGTATAACGCGTAATTAATTTTTTTAAACATTAACATTTAACTATAAAATTTTTTAACTTTACGTTAATTTTTAGTAATTGTCTCACGTGGCATAACCAGCTGTTCTTAGCTAACAATTGTGTAGCATTTTTGAACAGTTCTTTGGTATTATGCCATCTCTGAGGCAATGTTCGTGTACATATTTTTATGCAGTTACCTTTGATTTTAATGTATATATTTTTACATTATAATGTATTTCTCACACATGACATCACACTGCCTATTTTGGTATGACCAGCTACTTAGAGCTAACGCTTTCGTGTAGCAACACTAAGTAGTGATCAGCTTCATATCATGGTACAGGCCACTTTCAATGCATATCTCAACTTTATCAATTGCACAAAGACCACTCTACAAATGTCATGACCACAACGTCGAGCACTCTAGCTCCTTTGGTCGTATACAAACACATTGACAACGATCCAACCTGCTTAGGTTTTAACTTAAACCTGGCAAATTCAGAGGCGATTTACCTCGAAATCTTCACGCTGCGGCTCCCAAACTTACACTGCTCTATTTTGCCTCACGTGCTATGACCGACCACTAGAGCTAACAATTTGTGTAGCAATTCCTAGTGGTTACCTGGCATCATATCATTGTTGAAGCAACCAACAAGCATATTTAAGCCCAGCACTTAGGGTTCATCATATTTTTGCTTAACTTGGTTCGAACTCTGTCATGCATTTCTTATCTAGCCTCGCAGAGAGGAATTTTTTTCCTTTTTTTTCAGAGAGGAAAGTGTTGTAACGACACAAATCAATCGCCGACATATTGCGTAAATTAAATTCAAATTTATTTACGTTGCACCAATGAGAAAAAAGCGAAATTGCCGTTTAACCATGTTTAACCAATAGTGTGCAAGTAGACATATTGCATGCTATTTAAGCACGGCAATTTACCATGCAAGTCAGTTGTGGCATTTGCATTCTACCTGCTTCACGCGTGTGCGTTCTGTCGGCTGTCAATACCTACGCTGGTGATTTGATAGTTTCACCAACAACTAACTACATCCGTGACTCAACTTGTTGCGGTATACCCAGAGAGACGAGCCAATTAAGTGCAGAACCTGCAGGACGTTATCCACATCGTGATTACAGCTCAACCACGGGAGCGACAACTCAACCAGAGTCCACCCAAGGCTCTAGGACATCTTCACACTCTGAAGACTTCAGGAGAACGCATTACCAGGCCCTCTTAAGGGCCCCCCTATCAGTAACTAATCTCTATTCAGAGCACCTTAACCGAGTTTGTAACGTCGTACGGCATTTACTTGAAGCCGGGGCGTTTACAATTTCAAAATCTTTTTCTCATATAACACGACCTGATGCTTTGTGACACAGTTTTTCGTCTTCTTCTATAGGTAATATCATGAAACATTTTAGAAAAAAGTAAAAAAGTCAATACATTTTTTTACCGAAGTAAACTATCTCGTTCAAACTTGTCTATTTTTATGTCTTGTAATTATCTTTTATACGATTTCTACTAACAGCTATACAATTTGTAGTACCATGCCATCTGAAAGTACACAAAGAAATGTGATGAGATTAAATAAAATAGAAAATTAGGACGAACCCCAGTTTGGGATAAGGCTGTTTATAAACAAACTGTAGCCTGATTTATGCCAGCGAAAAAAGCATGTTCGGACATAAAGCTTGAACTAGAGGTAAAACACGCAATTCGCACTTACTCCTCTTAATATTTTTCTGTTTTTTTTGCTTTCATAATAGATATATTCAAGGTCTACGTTCTGCCCCTCATTTCCTACGCCAGCGAATTCTACTGTCCTCTCACCCTCGCCTCCTCCTATACTATTGAACAGGTATCCTCCAGATTTCTAAAGCGAGTCTTCCCGAAATGCCAAAACTATAGGGAACGCCTTCTCCTGGCAAACCTTCTTCCGCTTTGGTTCACCCGTCACCTTCGCGTCATTTCTTTTATCCACAAGATCACAACTTGCTTACCACTCTCCAACTTTGCCCACCCCAGTCACCACTATGCCATACGTTCTAGTAACTCTTCTATCCAAGCTAACCATATCCCCACCATATTTAAAAAAATCTATATCTTCTCCAAAGCCACTAATGTCTTCAACGCTCTTCACACAGACATAAAGCTCCTACCCCAGCACGAATTCAAAAAGGCAGCCCATCAGTACTTCTTCAACAAACTTCTTTGTGATACGACCGATTGGAAACGAAACTGGTTCCTTCTCAATCCATAACATTTACTTCACCCCAGGCTATCCTCTTTACTAACTTCGTAGGGTTAAATCCCTCAGGCAGCCATCTAATCTTCCACTTTACCTCTCTTGTCTTATTCTTTTCTTCTAGATTCACTAATACCACCTCTCAGCCCATTCCTAACCCCATTATATCCACGTTGTGGATA
>JAQBSW010001485.1:0-132521 GCA_029291075.1 Eudiplozoon nipponicum | reverse complement strand
CGCATTATTTCCTCTAGTCATAATATTTATACTTCAGACTGACCTTTCACTAGATATTCGCGTGTCACATGTGTGTGCATTTTAGTAACTGTTATTTTCATCTAACTAATTGAGAATAGAGGGGCTGAATAAGAATTTTTTATTTGCATGCGTTAACTAGTCGTTTTATACGCTCAATGTAAAATAACGTAACTGAGATTGCCCTCACACTTTCTGGTGAGGAGAGACCAATAATTCAGAAACACTCGTCATAAAAACATGCCTTGAGTGATAAAATTAGAAGTCCGAAAGACCAATGCACATGTTAAATTTCAATTCAAGCCACTTAGGTTGTACTCATAGATAGACTAGTAATAACAGTCAATGTCATACCATTAAATAGGCGCACGCCACGCATGTGCATGTGTATGTGTGTACATAACTAAAAAACTTCGTTAAAATATAATTGATACACATGTACGTACATCTAAATGAAACTGCAGTCAATAGACATTAATTTGCCCTTCGCACGCGTCAAACAAATTATTACTTCTGACTATTGTATTAGTAGAATAAACTCAATAGGTAGGATGGGGGTGCAAGACACAAAATTAGTGTTCAAATCACTGTTTTAAAATCAAGCGAGTAGTTCGAGATGAAATTTAGAAAGACTATATTCTTAAAAATTGATTTTTCATTACTTGAACAATAAGCCCACTAATTAGTCAATCTTAATCCGATGTTCTCAATTTCTTACTGGAGCTAGCTTCAGTTTCCAATTCATTCAATCGCCTTTTCCTGTCATTAGCTAGTGTGGTACTCCAAATCTAACCTAACGATTTTTCAACAGCTATTTCATTCATATCTCTTGATTTAATTTCGATAGATTCTCTAATCAACCTCGTCACCCTATTACGACCACATATTGCCATGCGATTGCATTTATCCCAGTTTATAGTATGCCCAGTCTCCACTACATGACAAGCTAGATCAGATTTAGCAATATTTTCATACTTACACGCAGTTTTATGTTTACCTCTTCTTATTTTGATTTGGCGCATGGTCTCACCAACATTCTTGAGACTGGAATCATTGCATGGGATCTCATATACTCCTGATGTTTCTAAGGGTTCAATCTTTTCTTTTTGGTTAGGGAGTATAGTGCTAGTGTAAGTGATTGTTTTAAAACGGTCGTTCTATTGTATTCTAAAACTAATGATTTCACTTTCCTACGTAATATAGAGTCCGGTAATACCATGACCTTCCGCTCTTCCTTCTCCTTATCCGCTTTTATGTACCTTAAACTAGGACTAATTTTTTCACGACGTCCATCATTTTTTCATCTATTAAATGAACAGGGTAACCATTAACCTTGAATATATTGCGTAGTCTACCTGATTCTAACTTCTTATGCTCTATATCTGTTAATCTAAGACTTCTTAATGTTAATGAATTTAAGATACCGACTTCCATACGATACGGTTAATTGGACTTGAAATTACGAATCCCTGAATAAGTATCCTTCCTATAAATATCTCTTCGTAATTTCTGACCATTTCTAATTAATTTTACATCCAAAAATGATAATTCACCAGAGGATTCCCTTTCTAAAGAAAATTGGAGTTCGCTCATTCGATTAGATAAATTTAAGAAATTTATCATTTAATTATCACCATGGTTTCAGATCACTAATATGTCATCCAAGAAACGTAGGTACAATTTTGGTTTCAGTGTTCAAAAATCGTTAGGTTCGATTTGGAATACCGCATCAGCTAGTGGCAGGAAAAGGCGATTGCATAAATTGTAAACTGAAGCTAGCTCCAGTAAAAGATTATTTTACAAATAATGCATAGAGATATTAGCTATTGGGACCGACAAAGGTTGTCCCATTGGAACACCACGAATTTGTTCATAAAATTCTTTCAGAAATTTAAAATAAATAGAGGACATACAAATACACATCATCTCCATGACGTGTCCAATCGTCATTATGCTTCTTTCTAAATTTAAGTGGTGATCAACTAGAAAACGTCGAAACCAACTCAGAGCCTCAGGTACCGGTATATTCGTGTACATAGATACTAGATCTAAGCTTACTAATCTATCCTTTTCATCTAGTACACATTTCATTTGTTAAACTTGTGAAGAATAAGCTGACTGTTGAAGGCTATCGATAAGTTTAGCCGAAATATTTACGAAAAAGAAAACTACTAGAAAAATGAAAGCTGCGTTAGTCGAAACGCAGATCAGGTAATTTCAATTAATCCAGGTTCGCAAAAACAATCTTCATTCAACTGCCATAGGTGGTCTAAAACGAGTGCAAAAAATTACATGATAACTAATTTGTTACTAGGTTCGCAACACCTAATACATACTTTCATATATATTAGTTCTCCGCAACAAACAGTATTTAACTGTAATATACAAGTTATTCGGTTTCCCGAATGAAAATCAGCATTGGCGTGTCCAGATATTTCCAGATCTAACAAATTAATGTTGTGTGGTCACCGCTTGTTTAAAATTTGTATTATATTAGTGCATTCCTGGTCTTATTATAAGATTAATGGCATCGGTGTCGCTTGCAAGCTTCAACTGAGTCTCAGTGTGTGCCTGACTCGTTATTTCATTTAATATTCTAATCTGAGGTTTCAGTTCCTCCTACCTGTTTTCGGGGTTCAGATATTTGAGCCAATGCCACTATCGACCAGTTGACCAGATTATACAGCAGTTAAAAAAATAAATGAAAAACTTAATTACGAAATTAGAGTAAATATCCAAACCACAATGGTTTAAAAATTACTTCAATAAAATACTTTACAACAAAAAATTATCATTGACTAACTAAAGCAGAATTTCTAATCGTCTATTTTACTACATCAAGATGATTTCAAAATAAATGAACGCTCTACTATTTTTAGAAGTATATATATATCTAATGCGGTTATTATGCCTAATGTTTGATTTATTAGTTTCATTTAATATTAATATCATTTATCGTTTATTAGTATTGCAGTTAATTCTGCAGACGGCATTATTTAAATAGGTGAGACATTAATATAAAATCAAAGAGCGGCGGGATAAAATTCGTCGGCTCGTAAACTTCTCTTCGGATTAATGCCTACCTAAGCTCAGTTGGAAGTGACTAAACCAAGCGGCATAAAGGAAAACTAAGTCAATAAATGACTAGAAGACATTGGATTGTGTTTTATAAGTGGCTGTGGAAAGTCTAAAATATCTAGGAATTTTGGCAGAAGCCGAATCGTCACGTTGCTTTATGGAACCAAAATAGAAGACAGTTTATCGGGTACTATTCAGTATAAATTGATGCTTCTTTCTAAAACAATACCAATAATAACAGTTTTCGAAACATTAAGCTTTAGACAATAGTGAATAGGAGAACCTGAGCACGGTTAACTGCACTGTGAAACTCATCTTCTCCGTCCGCTAACATAACCGCACATTGGGTTACAAAAGTTCTTACTCTAATAAAGCAGAAGAACCATCACTTAAATTAACTTTATTTGTTAGTAGATACCTGCAGATTTTTTATCATTAAATTTTCTCTGAGTTGCTGAAAGTAAAATTCGGCGTGACTAAATGATTACCATCGAAACTTACAGTATCTGACCACAACACTGTATAATCATCTGCCAAATAAGAGAATTTAGGCAGCAATGGACAATTTTAAGCAGTCCAAAAATCGAAAATCGTGAATTAAACGAAAATAAATTCGTTTTTAATGACGCATTTATAGATATAAAACATGACGAATTATGTATAATTATAACTTACCAAAATTTGATTACTTTTCTTACATTCTGATTTCCTTGCATCATCCAAAATAGGATGCGACTCATTGGAAAAGAACGTTTCCTGGTTGAGCTCATTAGTCTTGTAATTCTTCCTTTTCATAAGATCCCTCTGTGCAATGAATTGAGCTAATTCCATTTTTTGTTTATTAATATATTTATATTTGTAGCCACCATGAGAAATAGACATCTGCATATGCATTTTCGTTAATTATAACTAAACAAAAACTACATAGATAAACACTGTAAATGAGCTAAGCAAAATTGAAAAAACAGTTCGTGATTAACAAAATTTATTTAATACATGAAAATATGGTTTCATATTTCCCTTATACCGTTAAAACATTAAATTTCCTCGTTAACATCAAGAAGATCACAAATGTATAGAGTGCTCGGATCGACTTCTTCTAAATGCTTCCTTAATAACAAGTTTAATTTTCTATGTAATGCAAGAAGTTCTTTATTTTGTATTTCTACATCAAAGTTCAATTGTAAATTATCATTCAAAGAATTATCCTTTATAGCGATATTCCCGATTATATCTGGCAAAGTATTTTCGGAAAAGTTTTCTTGATTAAGTGACATTTCAAAAAAAGAAATGTCATCATCAATACAAGATAGAACATTAGCAACAGAAATAGGTAAACTCTCAATAGTTTGCTTTGCACAACAAGACTCTAAATCTTTAGCAAACCCGATATATTTGCGGACAGCTTCTGATAAAGCAACAAGTGTGTTGCTTAGAACATCGTAACGAATATCGTCGTCGGTAGATTCCACTGATTCGATACATTTTGTGTGTGAAAAATTATCCAATTTAATATCTATCACACTGTTGATCCAGCGCCAAAAGTGCTTTTTCTCCTTTTTCCATGCTATGAGTAAGCTTAATATTTCGTTAGCTGATTCAATATCAATTATTTTATTTTTAAGTTCACAAGGGTTATCAATTATCCATAAAAATAAAGGGTTTATGTAATTTCCCGGTAAATTTTGACCAAAATTACCTAGAAAATATTTCCTTGATAGCGAGAGAAGGTTTACTTTTAATTGATACAACTGTTTCAGTTGAAAGGAGATCTTTGACTTAAGCCATAGCATATCTTTTAAGGTCGATACTCCAATACTTCTGCTTCGTAATGATTCCTCATTTTGAACTCTTTTTTCACCAAGATACTCAAGCTTTCTAAGAGCAACTTGCTCAACCTTGTTCTCAATTAATAATAAAGCACCCTTTTTGGAAAATAACCAAGCAATGGCAATAAGAGCATCCCTCGAATTTATGCTAAAATCAGTCGATACGTCTAGTGCAAAAAAACCCATCTTCATTAGTTTCTTTTTAACAAAAATAAGCGTATCAGAATGCGAAAAACGAGCAAATGCCACTCGACAAATATCATCGACAGTTTTATATTGTATGAAGTATAATAATTCAAACAACAAGCGGAACATTGACAGTTCACTTCGGGAATCAGAAAACTTTGATAATCGAAACAGCTCTGGAGTTATCTCAGTAAAATTTAACTGACTTAAAATTTTGGATAGCCACGTTATGGAGGCTTTAATCTCACTCATGGCTAAGAAATATTTACAACCAAACATACACTAAAAAATCTTATTTAAAAGTTGTCTTTGAAAAACAAGAAATTGATGAGCGATGAAACGTTAGATTATAATAAAAGTCTACAAACAAAAAAGTTTAATTTAAATTAGTAAACCTACTAATAATAGAAATTTTAGCTGTACAGAATAGCGGTTTCAAGCGCAAAATATAGCTAACAACAAATATCAGTAACCATATACTGACAGATTATACGAATTATAAAATCTAAAATGGGAGTATGATCACAAATAACTTATCAACATGATAACAAAGACATCTGTCAGGAAACAGAGCAATCAATTCAAGTTAAGGAAAACAGTTAGGTTAGTCAAAATGTTGTAGTAAGAAATGTAGGCGTTGATATATAAAGGCTATTAGATTATATTTCTACTAAACATAGAAAATTAATGGAATGCGATTGGATAGAATATCTTTATTTTAATACAAACCCGACATATTCCATTAAATAGATAACAATATCAGAAAATTTATATAAGATAAAAGACATAAAATCATTTAAATATTTCCATTGTATCATAAAAATAATTAAGTAATAATTAAAATTAATATAATCACTAGGTGTGGAGGAATAAAACACCAAAAATTCATAAAATAACAGAGAATCATTCAATATAATTTAAAAAACAAATAGCAATATATTGTCATTGCCAGTTTTCAAAACGCTAAAAGTAATATTGTTTACAACAAATAAATAGAGAGTGGCAAATTTTAATTTAATATACCTATTTGGCCTATTTTTTATTTGATAAAACTTGAAGTGTAACAGGACCAATAAAAATGTAAAAGTGAAAATTCGAAGCTGTTTTGATAAATACATAATGTTTACATTAGTTACATAATTGTTAACGCCACGGCAGAAAGTTCTAACGACACAAATTAATTGCCCACATATTGCGTAAATTAAATTAAATTTTATTTACGTTGCACCAATGAGAAAAAAGCAAAACTTGCCGTTAACCAATAGTGTGCAAGTAGACATATATTACTATGGCATGTGCGTGCTGTCGGCTGTCATTACCTACGCTGGTTATTGGATTTGTTTCACCAACAATTGGCAACATCCGTGACTCATCTTGTTGCGGTACAAACAGCGAGGCGAGCCAATTAATGCAGAACTTCAACGAAGTTTCCACATCGAGATTACAACGCAACAACAGAAGGAACCATAGTCAGAGTCAACCCAAGGCTCTAGAACATCTACACTCTGAAGGATCTTTCTCGGCATTTGCCGGAGAACGCACGACCGGCTCTGTTAAGGGCCCCCTATCAGTACAATAACTCTATATCCATAGCACTTTAACCGAGTTTGTAACGTCGTACGGCATTTACTTGAAGCTGGGGCGTTTAAAAAATTGGCAACCGCGCCAGGATATTGAGTATTGTACTGTTTTTTTTTGGTATAAATAAAATTGACTTTCTTTTTAATTTATTTGGGATAAAAATAGATTAACATTTGCGTTTACGTCTTCTTTATTCTGGTCGTGGTCTTCTAAGAATTTTGTTGGGTATATGTTCGTGGATTTTTGGTGAATTTTTTTCGGGTATAATAATAATAATACTGTAAACGCCCCGGCTTCAAGTAAATGCCGTGCGACGTTACAAACTCGGTTAAGGTTCTCTGAATAGAGATGTGTTACTGATAGGGGGGCCCTTAAGAGGACCTGGTAATGCGTTCTCCTGAATTGTTCAGAGTGTGAAGATGTTCTAGAGCCTTGGGTGGACTCTGGTTTTTGTTGTTCTTCTTGTAGAGTTGTAATCACAATGTGGATAACCTCGTTCAGGTTCTGCAATTAATTGGCTCGTCTCGCTGGTTATACCGCAACAAGATGAGTCACGGATGTGGCCAATTGTTGGTGAAACTATCAAATCACCAGTGTAGGTATTGACAGCCGACAGAACGCACACGCGTAACGCGAACCAGAATGCAAATGCAACCCACTGACTTGCATGGTAAATTGCCGTGCTTAAATAGCATGCCATGCCTACATGCACACTATTGGTTAAGCGGCAAGTTTCGCTTTTTTATCATTATTGCAAAGTAAATAAAACTTATTTTAATCTACGCAATATGTCGGCCATTTATTTGTGTCGTTACAACACTTTTCTATCTGAAAAAAAAGGAAAAAAATTCCTCTCTGCGAGGCTAGATAGGAAATGCATGACAGAGTTCGAACCAAATTAAGCAAAATTATGATGAACCATAAATGCTGAGCTTAAATATGCTTGTTGGTTGCTTCAACAATGATATGATGCCAGGTAACCACTAGGAATTGTTACACAAATTGTTAGCTCTAGTGGTCGGTCATACCACGTGAGGCAAAATAGAGCAGTGTAAGTTTGGGGAGCCGCAGCGTGAAGATTTCGAGGTAAATCGCCTCTGAATTTGCCAGGTTTAAGTTAAAACCTAAGCAGGTTGGATCGTCGTCAATGTGTTTGTATACGAACAAAGGAGCTAGAGTGCTCGACGTTGTGGTCATGACATTTGTAGAGTGGTCTTTGTGCCATTGATGAAGTTGAGATATGCATTGAAAGTGGCCTGTACCATGATATGAAGCTAATCACTACTTAGTGTTGCTACACGAAAGCGTTAGCTCAAAGTAACTGGTTATACCAAAATAGGCAGTGTGATGTCATGTGTGAGAAATAAATTATAATGTAAAAATATATACATTAAAATCAAAGGTAACTGCATAAAAATATGTACACGAACATTGCCTCAGAGATGGCATAATACCAAAGAACTGTTCAAAAATACTACACAATTGTTAGCTAAGAACGGCTGGTTATGCCACGTGAAACAAAAACGAAAAATAACGTAAGGTTAAAAAATTTTTTGATAGTTAATGTTAATATTTAAAAAAATCAATTACGCGTTATACAAAGCAGGATATAGAGATATGAACAATATCGGAATCGGGATCGTTGTAGTGGTGCAACAGCATTATTGTTGCCAACAAGTACTCCCTTGCAGCTGTAGAGCTGTGGGTGAACGAAGACTGGACGAGGCGTGTGTCTCGGCTGCTGTTCAGACATGTTACCGAAATGAACTCGAAGGCGGTTAGCTTCGTCTTGTGGGTCATCTTGTGCCGGTAGTAGACGTGGGATCTAACTAGGCAGGCGTAGATCCATGCCATACAAGAGTTGTGACGCAGATGTTTTAATGGATTCACGAGTACGGGAACGTATTGTAAGCAGAACTAAAGGTAGTGCATCGACCCAGTTGCCATTAATGGACGAGGATGCTAAAGCAGCTTTGAGTTCCCTATGCATTTTCTCTACCATGCCATTAGCTTGGGGATGGTAGGCAGTCGTCTGGCGTAAGATGCATCCCATGTACCGCAAGGTGGTTTTGAAACGATCAGATGAGAAGCAATTGCCTCTGTCCGTGATGACCTCATTGGGAACACCATAATTGGATATCCATGCAGAGATAAAACCGTTAGTTACTTCGTCTGCAGAAAGGGTGCCAAGAGGTAATGCCGCAGGCCACCGTGTAAATCTATCGATCATAGTTAGAAGGTAGCTGAAACCTTGAACCTTTGTCAGATGAACTATGTCGATGTGGACGATGGCTAGGCGAAAAGAAGATCGAAAATGTTGCAACCTATAACGAGTGTGTCGTGTGATCTTGTTTTTCTGACAAATTGCACACTCTGAGACCCATCGTTTAACATTCTGCCTAAGTCTGTGACCCCAGAAACGATCTGTAAGAAGTCGGACAGTCGCTTGGCTTCCTGGGTGAGAAATTGAGTGAATTGAATCGAAAACTTTTCTCTGAAGGCTGGTCGGCAGAACTGGCTTGTTGGGCTGCGTACCCGTGAAGTAAACAATTGGTAAGCCTTCCCACAGACGGCATATGAACTTGGTTGGGTGACGGGCTATTGATCTTTGAATGTGAATGTCACCGCGTTGTTCAGTTCGCAGGAGAGTTGGCAATAGTGCAGGTTCACTGAGTGCCACGGAGTTGACAGTGAATGGTGACGGCGAAGGTGGTTGTAGAGAGACGTCTGGCCTGGACAGGGCATCTGCAATGAAGTTCTGTTTGCCCTTGACGTGAAAGACGTCAAATTGCCATTCGCTTAGACGAGAAAGCTGTCTTTCCACTCTGGCAGGGTACTTGGCGATAGATGAAGTTGCGTTTCGAAGTGAGCTAACTAGTGGTGCATGATCTGTGAAAACAACAAATCTGCTACTGCCAATGATGCTGATAAAATGGCGCACTGCGTCGTGGATGGCGAGAAGTTCTCGGCCGAAAGTGTCGTACCTCGTTCCTACTGGTTGGAGAGTACGCGAGTAGAAACTGATAGGCTTCCGAACTCCGTCGATCTCTTGTTCCAAAGTGGCTCCAATAGCGAATTCAAAAGCATCTGTCGTGAGTAGAAATGGCTTTTCAAAATCTGGATGCGTTAGCATTGTGGCATTTGCTAACGAGTTGATGGCAAGTCGAAGTAATTCCTCGTCTTTGGATGACCAAGCAATGATGGAATTCTTGCTAAGTCCTTTTCGGTTCCGCAGGTGCCTGCACAAAGGATAAAGTTGTTTTGAAAGGCCCGGAAGGAACTTGCGATAATAGTTTAGTACTCCCAGGATTTTCTGCAACTCGCTCACAGTCCTTGGTGACTTGATATTCTTGATTGAATTCGTCTTTGATGGCAACGGTTGAATACCTTGGGCCGTGATACGATGCCCTAAGAAGTCGACGGATGAAGTTGCAATCTGCGTCTTGTCACAGTTGATCTTGAGTCCGTGGTTGGATAAGCGTGAGAGGACATTTCGTAGATGTTTCGCATGAGATTCTAGATCTGGACTGAATACCATAATGTCATCGAGATATGACATACAATAAGCAGATTCGTCGCGAAGTATGTTGTCTATGAATCTTTGAAATGTCTGAGTAGCACACTTAAGTCCAAAAGGCATGTAAAGATATTCAAAAAGGCCAAATGGAGTGATGACTGCAGTTTTCTCGATATCCTCTTGTGCTACCGGGATGTGATGGTAAGCTTGTCTGAGGTCAATGACTGAGAAGAAATTGCTGCCGTTGAGTTTTTCAAGTAAAGTGTTAACATTTCGAATAGGATATGCATCAGATTTTGTCATTGAATTTAGCTTACGGTAGTCTCCGCAGGCTCTGTACGATCCATTTGATTTGGAGAATAAGTGCAGTGGTGACGCCCATGAACGTTTCGATGGTCTGATGATTCCCTCTTCCAAAATCGCTGGGAATTCTTCTTGGTCAGCTTTCAGTTTAGCAGGGGCCAGTGGTCGCTTCTTGATTGCAATATGTTGTCCTTCTCTGACGATATAGTGCATCGTGTTGGAGACTCGTAGCTCTGACTTGTTAAGATCGAAAAGCGACTTGTATTTTTGAAGAGCTGCTGATATCTCTGCTGAATGATGCACTGGGGTTGGCTGAATGACCTGTAACTCCAAACGTTCGGAGGCAAGTGTCCAAAAACTTTGCTCAAGTTCGGTGGAGGGGTCGATGATCTTTTGATTGGCAAGATCAACAATGAGCCGAAATTTCAGAAGGAAATCAAGGCCTATTATATTATGTGAGACCTTGGCAATGATGAAATTGTGAGAGAATACAAGTCGTAGACCTATGTTGAGTGTGCGGTACCGGCAGCCATAAGTTGGTATGGGCTCACCTGTAGCTGTTGCGAGAAGAACGCCTAGCGACATCTCGGCCATTGAATCACCCTTGAGAACTGAGACTGCCGCACCTGTGTCTACGATGAACTCTTCGCCAGTTTTGAAATCAAGAAGGTGCAGAAGCTCGTTGGGCTGTTTGGCCGGGTCATGCAAACAAGTAGGCTGGTGATTGCGACCGGCGTTGTCCGTTTGGTTCTCTATGTGAAAAATTCGGCGTGGACGAAAAGAGTCGACAGGGATGTCGGATTGTAGTTGGCTTCTTCCCTGTGGCGCCGTTGATGCCGTTGATGCCGTTGATGCGCAGAAAGTACGGTCTTCTACTTCCTGCGCCAGACGTTTCCCGATCCTGATGCACCCTTGTGCCTGCGGTCTGTTGTCCTTTCCGTCAGCTGTGGAAATTGGCACTCATTCGGAAATTCTTCGGAACGACAAAGACAAACTTGGCAAGCATAAAAAAACTTCTGGTGGTTATAACACTAGTTCTTTGGGGCATATTTATTAAAGGATTGCGGAGATCTCGATCGCCGCCTACCATTATAATTGGGCTTAGGAACGAATTTGGGTCGAGCATTCACTTGATTTAGCTCGGATTTGGTAATGGCCAATCCTTCTAGAACTTTAGCCATGTTCGCCACTGTCCTCTCTAAAGAGGAGAGCCTATCATCTTGCGGGGGTGAACAAAAGGATGACGGATTCACTTTGGGTTCCAAAACCCTATATTCTAACTCACATCTCTCAGATAAGTCATCTATAGAGAGAGTGTTGGGAAGCTGTCTGGCAAATAGTTTTAATGCTTGTGGAAGATTGTTAATAAAAACAACCTTAGCCTCATGGTCAGAAATGTTGGTTTTATACCAACGTTTCCGTAATTCCCTCAAAATTTCGATGGGGCCAAGGTTTGGCATGTCTAACTGCGCATATTTATTTATTATCTGCTCAGTTTCTGTGGGCCCAAGCAAGGATTCTACTTCGTTTTGTAGGCCCAAAATGGGATTAGGTAGCTTCCTAATGGCCTCAAGCTTAGGATAAATCCGTCGCTGCAATTCAGAAGGTAGTTTAGCAAAAACCTTCGACAGTTTTTTATGACTGTCATAATCAGGAAACGGAGAGAAAGCGGAGTCTACGCGCATAAAGAATAGTTCACTATCTCCATCCCAAACAGGAACATCAATATCTAAAATTGGACCTGACATTCTAACAATCTTACAGGATCTTAAAAGCATAAATTTATAAGCAATATGAAAATGTATAAATAAACTTTAACGAAACGCTTACCAACAAACAGTTTCCACAGTTGAATGAGCGCAGAACAGAGATGAATTAGTTCCTTCACAAAACACGTCACAGTAACTGCTTCCGAAAATTGAAATTTTCCGTAATTGAGCCTGTCGAGTACGTACGATGCAGTTTTGTACATAGGAAAGTTTAACAGAGGACCAGTTGGCCTTTGATGCCTAATAAATGTATTGTAACGACACAAATTAATGGCCGACATATTGCGTAAATTAAATTAAATTTTATTTACGTTGCACCAATGAGAAAAAAGCGAAACTTGCCGTTTAACCAATGGTGTGCAAGTAGGCAAGGCATGCTATTTAAGCTCAGCAATTTAACATGCAAGTCAGTGGTTGCATTTGCATTCTGGTTTGCGTTACGCGAGTGCGTTCTGTCGGCTGTCAATACCTACGCTCGTGATTTGATAGTTTCACCAACAATTAGCTACATCCGTGACTCATCTTGTTGCGGTATAACCAGCGAGACGAGCCAATTAATTGCAGAACCTGAACGACGTTATCCACATCGTGATTACAACTCTACCATAAGAACAACAACAACCAGAGTCCACCCAAGGCTCTAGAACATCTTCACACATTGAATAATTCAGGAGAACGCATTACCAGGCCCTCTTAAGGGCCCCCCTATCAGTAACAAATCTCTATTCAGAGTGCTTTAACCGAGTTTGTAACGTGTACGGCATTTACTTGAAGCCGGGGCGTTTAGAAAATTGGCGACCGCGCCAGGATAATGATTATTGTTCTGATTTTTTTGGTATAAATAAAATTGACTTCCTTTTTCATTTATTTGGGATAAAAATCGATTAGCATTTGCGTTTTCTTTACCGTGATCGTGGTCTTCTGGAAATTTTGTTGGATATATATTCGTGGATATAATAATAATACATCGGCATCAAAGGCCAACGGGGCCTCTGTTCATCATTTCTACGTACAAAACGGTACCGTACGTATTCGGCAGGCTCAATTGCGGATGTTTGGAAGCAGTTACTGTGACGTGCGCTCATTCAGCTGTGGAAGCTGTTTGTGGGTAAGCGTTTCGTTAAAGTATATTTATATATTTTCATATTGCTTATAAATTATGCTTTTAAGATCCCGTAAGATTATTAGAATGCCAGGTTCAATTTTAGAAACTGATGTTTCTGTTTGAGATGGAGATAGCAACTATTCTTTATGCGCGTAGACTCCGCTTTCTCCCCGTTTTCAGTTTATGACAGTTATCAAAAACTACCAAAGGTTTTTGCTAAACTACCATCTAAATTGCAGCGACGGATTTATCCGACGCTTGTGGCCATTAGGAAACTACCTAATTGCATTTTGGGCCTACAAAATAAAATAGAATCCTTACTGTGTCCCACAGTAACTGAACAGGTAATAAATAAATATGCACAGTTAGACATGCCAAACCTTGGCCCCATCGAGATTTTAAGGAAAATACGGTAACGTTGGTATAAAACCGAAATTTTTGACCATGAGGCTAAGGTTGCTTTTATTAACAATCTTCCACAATCACTAAAATTATTCGTCAAACAGCTGCCCAACACTCTCTTTATAGATAACTTATCTGAGAGATATGAGTTTAAATTTATGGTTTAAACCTAAGTTAAATTTGTCATCATTTTTTCCGCCCACACAGCATGATAGGCTCTCCTCTTTAGAGAGGACTGTAGCGAACATGGCTAAAGTTCTAGAAGGATTGGCCACAGAGAAATCCGAGCTAATTCAGGTGAATGCTCGACCAAATTTTACGCCCAAACACATTATAACAGTAGGCAGCGATCGAGATCCCCGCAATCCTTTAACAGGTTTGCCACAAAGAACTGGTGCTATAATCACCAGAAGTTTTTTATTCACTTCAAGTCTGTCTCTGTCATTCCGAAGAATTTCCGAATGAATGTCAATTTCTACAGTTGATGGGAAAGACAATAGAAAACAGGCGCATGTTGTATCTGGATCAGGAAACGTATGGCGCAGAATGTAGAAGACCGTACTTTCTGCGCATCAACGTTATCAACGGCGCCACAAGAAACAAGTCACTTAAAATCCGACATTCCTATAGACTATTTTCGTCCTTGCCGAATTTGCCACATAGATAGCCAAACGGACAATGTCATTCGCAATCACCAGCGTACCTGTTTGCATGACCCGGCCAAACAGCCCAACAAGATTCTGCACCTTCTTGATTTCAGAACTGGCAAAGAATTCATCGTAGACACAGGTGCAACAGACTCAGTTCTCAAGGGTAATTCAATGGCCGAGTTGTCGCTAGGCGTCCTACTTGCAACAGCTACAGGCAAGCCCATACCTACTTATAGCTGGCGGTATCGCACACTTTATATAGGTTTACGGCGTAAATTTACTCACAACTTCATCTTCGCCAAGGTCTCACGCAATATAATAGGCTTTGATTTCCTTTTGAAATTTCGGCTCATTGCTGATCTTGCCAATCAAACGAACATCAAATATCAATCCATCAAAGACTGTTAGTGAGTTGCAGAAAACTTTGGGAGTCCTAAACTACTTTCGCTAATTCTTTGCAGACCTTTCAATACAACTTTGTCCTTTGTGCAGGCACCTGCGGAATCGAAAAAGACTTAGCAAGAATTCCATCATTATTTGGTCATCCGAAGACGAGGAATAACTTCGACTCGCCATCAACTCTTTAGCAAATTCCACAATGCTAACGTATCCAGATATTCAACGACCATTTCTATTCACGACAGATGCTTCTGAATTCGCTTTTAAAGCCACTTTGGAGCAAGAGATCGACGGAGTTCGGAAGCCTATCATTTTTTATTCGCGTACTCTTCAACCAGTAGAAACGAGATGCAACACTTTCGGTTGAGAACTCCTCGCCATCCACGACGCAGTGCGTCATTTTATCAGCATCATTAGCAGTAGCAGATTTGTTTTCTTCACAGATCATGCACCTTAACTACGGCCAAGTACCCTGACAGAGTGGAAAGATAGCTTTCACGTCTAAGCAAATGACAGTTTGACATTTTCATGTCCAAGGCAAACAAAACTTCATTGCAGATGCCAGGCCAGACGTCTCGATGCAACCACCTTCGCCGTCGCAATTTACTGTCAAATACGTGACACTCAGTGAATTTTCACATTCAAAGATCACTAGACCGTCACCCAACCAAGTTCATATGCCGTCTCTGGGAAGGCTTACCAATTGTTTACTTAACGCGTACGCAGCCCAACAAGCCAGTTCTGCCGACCAACCTTCAGAAAAAGGTTTTCGACTCAATTCACACAATTTCTCACCCAGGAAGCCAAGCGACTGTCCGACTTCTCAGAAATCGTTTCTGGGATCACAGACGCAGGCAGAACGCTAAAAAAATGGGTCTCCGAGTGTGCCATTTGACAGAAAAACAAGATCACACGATAAACTCGTTCTAAGTTGCAATATTTCTGGACTGCATCTCGCCTAGCCATCGTCTACATCCACATAGTCCATTTATAATTGGCTCAAGGTTTCAGCTACCTTCTAACTATGATTGACAGTTTTACAAGATGGTCTGCGGATTTTCCTCTTGGCACCATTTTTGTAGATCAAGTTACTAACAATTTTATCTCTGCATGGATATCCAATTATCGTGTTCCTAATGAGGTCATCACTTACAGAGGCACTTGCTTTCATCGGATTGTTTCAAAACCACCTAGCTGTTCATGGGATGCACCTTACGCCAGGCGACGGCCTACCATCCCCAACCTAACGGTATAGTGCTGAGAATGCATAGGGAACTCAAAGCTGCTTTAGCATCCTCGTCCATTAATGGCAACTGGGTCGATGCACTACCTTTAGTTCTGCTTGCCATGCGTTCCCGCATTCGTGAATCCATTAAAACAACTGCGTCACAACTCTTGTATGGCATTGATCTACGCCTGCCTAGTCAGCTTCCACGTCTACTACCCGCACAGGATGACCCACAAGACAAAGCTACCCGTCTACGTCTTTATTTCGGTAACATATCTGAACATCAGCCGAGACATACGCCTCGTCCGGTCTCCGTTCACTCGCAGCTCCACAGCTGCAACAGAGTACTCGTTCGCAACGTCACTCCTGTTGAACCACTACAACTAAAGTATCGCGGTCCTTACCCGATTTTGCTCAGACAATCCAAATACTTTATTTTTTTCAAGGCGCGACACCGACATCAGTAAGTATAGACACGTTGAAACCGTTTTTCGAACCGCTTGATTCTGAGATCATTCAACCTTCTACAAAAGTCTCAGGCTCCATCTGCCTACAATCTCAACCTAACAATAGCTTGCTTTGCATAACGCGTAATTGATATTTTTTACATTAATTTTTCGTTATTCTACGTATCAAAATTTTAACATTACCCGCACCACTTGCGTTCCATTTCACGCAACGTGACCTATGAATCCACATGATTCATTTTATTTTTCTCACACTCACTTGTCTCTTGTTGTATAACTAGCTGTTCTTAGCTAACAGTTGTATAGCATTTTAAAACAGTTCTTTGGTATTATGCCATCTCTGAGGCAATGTTCGAGTACATATTTTTTATGCAGTTACCTTTTATTTTAATTTATATATTTTTAAATTATATTGTATTGCTCACACCTGAGCTCACACTGCCTATTTTGGTATGATCAGCTAGTTACAGCTAACGCTTTCGTGTAGCAACACTAAGTAGTTATCAGCTTCATATCATGGTTCAGGCCACTTTCAATGCGTATCTCAACTTCATTAGTTGCACAGAGACCACTACAAATATCACGACAACAAAGTCCAGCACACACTAGCTCCTTTGGTCATATACAAACACATTGACGGCGATCCCAGGTTTTAACTCACAACTGGCAACTTCAGTGGCGATTTACCTCAAAATTCTCACGCTGCGACTCCCAAATCTTACACTGCTCTATTTTACCTCACGCGGTATGACCGGCCACTAGAACTAACAATTTGTGTAGCAATTCCTAGCGGTTACTTGGCATCATATCACTGTTAAAGCAACCAACAAGCATACTTAAGCCCAGCATTTATGGCACATTATTTTTTTGCCTAACTTGGTTCGAACTCTGTAATGCATTTCTTATCTAGTCTCGCCGAGAGGAATATTTTTTTTCCTTTTTTCAGAAAGGAAAGTGATGTAACGACACAAGGAATTGCCGACATATTGCATAAATTAAATTCAATACGATTTACGCTGCACCAATGAGAAAAAAGCGAAACTCACCGTTAACCAATAATGTGCAAGTAGCCATTTATGGCTATTACATGTTCATTTAAGCACGGTGAACTTACCATGCAATTCAATTGTCGCGATTACCTTCTTCTGTACGTATCTCCGACGTGCTGTTTCCCACTTTTCACGTACGCTGATTTTTGGCCTTTCTTTACCAACATTGGCAACATCAGTTACGCCAATCTTGTTGCTGTACAACTAGAGAGACGAACCAATTACTGCAGAACTTCAACAAAGTTACTCAGCGAGATTCCAACGCTACAACAGGAGTAACCACAAACCAAGTCAACCTGAGCTGGTTACAAGAGTCTAGGAATACTGTTGGACGACATCACACTCACGGACCTTCTCGGCCTTTGCCAGAGAACACAAGACCTGCCCTGTTATGGGTCCCCAAACGGTACTAACTCTTTATTTTATGGCACTCTAACCGAGTTTGTAACGTTATATGGCATTCACTTGAAGCTGGGACGTTTACAAAATTGGCGACCGTGCCAAGATACTTAGTACTGTACTGTTTTTTAGATATAAATAAAATCGACTTTCTTTTTCATTTATTTGGGATAAAAATAGATTAATATTTGCGTATACGTTTGTTTTACTCTGGTTACGGTCTTCTTGAAATTTTGTTTGGTATATATGTTCTCTCTAAAGTCGTGGTCTTCGGGGGAATTTCTTTGGTATATGTTCTATTCAATTTTCCTACGTACAAAACTGTATCGTACTTGATCGACAGATTCAACAGCGGAAAATTTCAATTTTGGAAGCTGTTAGTATCTACGTACAAAATTCTGAACAAACATTGACTGGACGTGCTGGGTAGATTCAACTGCGGAAGATTCTCCTTCAACTGTGGAAGCTGTTTGTGGGTAAGCGTTTCGTTTAAAGTATATTTATACATTTTCATCTTGCTTATAAATTTGTTCTTTTAAGATCCCGTACGATTGTTAGAATGTCAGTTTTAATTTTAGATATTAATATTCCTGTTTGGGATGGAAATAGTGAACTATTCTTTATGCGCGTCGACTATGCATTCTCCCCGTTTCCACATTATGGCTGTCATCAAAAAATGTCAAAGGTTTTTGCTAAACTACCTTCTGAATTGCAGCGATGGATTTATCCTAAGCTTGAGGCCATTAGGAAGCTACCTAATCCCATTTTAGGGCTATAAAATGACGTAGAATCCTTGCTGAGGCCCAAAGAAACCGAGCAAATAATAAATAAATACGCACAGTTAGACATGCCAAACATTGGCCTCATCGAGATTTTAAGGGAATTACGGAAACATTGGTATAAAACCAATATTTGTGACCATGAAGCTAAGGTTGTTTTTATTAACAAGCTTCCACAATCATTAAAACTATTCACCAGACAGCTTCCCAACACACACTCTATAGATGAATTATCTGAGATGTGAGTTAGAATATAGGGTTTTGGAACCTAATGTGAATGCGTCATACTTTTGTCAACCCCCACAAGATAATAGGCTCTCCTCTTTAGAGAGGACAGTAGCGAACATGGCTAAAGTTCAAGAAAGATTGGCTATAAGGAAATTCATGCTAAATCAAGTGAATGCATGACTCAAATTCATGCCCGAAACTAATTATAACGGTAAGCGGCGATCGAGATCCCCGCAGTCCTTTAACGGATATGCCCCAAAGACCGGTGCTATAATCACCAGAATTTTTTCTCATGCCAAGTCTGTCTCTTTCGTTCCAAAGAATTTCCGAATGAGTGTCAATTTCCACAGTTGACGGGAAGGACAACAGAACACAAGCGCAGTGGTGCATCATGATCGGGAAACGTCTGGCGCAGAAAGTAGAAGACCGTTCTTTCTGTGCACTAACGGCACCAACGACGTCACAGGTAAGAAACCAATTACAATCCGATATTCCTGTCGACTCTTTTTGTCCACACCGAATTTATCACATAGAGAGCCAAACGGACAACGCCGGTCGCAATCACCAGCCTACTTGTTTGCATGACCCGGCCAAATAGCCCAACGAGCTTCTGCACCTTCTTGATTTCAAGACTGGCGAAGTGTTCATCGTAGACACAGGTGCAGCAGTCTCAGTTCTCAAGGGTGATTCAATGGCCGAGATGTCGCTAGGCGTTCTTCTCGCAACAGCTACAGGCGAGCCCATAACAACTTAGAGCTGCCGGTACCGCACACTCAACATAGGTCGACGACGCAAATTTCCTCACAATTTCATCATTGCCAAGGTCTCACATAATGTAATAGTCCTTGATTTCCTTCTGAAATTTCGGCTCATTGTTGATGTTGCCAATCAAAAGATCATGGACCCCTCCACCGGACTTGAGCAAAGCTTTTGGACACTTGCCTCCGAGCGTTCAGAGTTACAGGTCATTCAGCCAACCCCAGTGCATCATTTATCAGAGATATCAGCAGCTCTTCGAAAATACAAGTCGATTTTCGATCTTAACAAGACAGAGCTACGAGTCCCCAGCACAATGCACCATATCGTCACAAAAGGACAACCTATTGCAATCAAGAAGCGACCACTGGCCCCTGCTAAACTGAAAGTTGCCTAAGAGGAATTCTCAAGGCTTTTGGGAGAGGGAATCATCAGACCATCGAAAAGTCCATGGACGATACCACTGCACGTAGTCTCCAAATTAAACGGATCGTACAGAGCCTGTGGAGATTACCGTAAGCTAAATTCAGTGACAAAATCTTATGCATATCCTATTCCAAATATTAACACCTTACTTGAAAAACTCAACGGCAGCAATTTCTTCTCAGTGATTGACCTCAGACAAGCTTTACATCACTTACCTGTAGCACCAGACGATATTGAAAAGACTGCAGTCATCACTCCATTTGGCCTTTTCGAATATCTTTACATGCCTTTTGGACTTTTCCATTGTTTTTGTCTAGATTACCTGGGTGACGCGCGCGGTTTAAAATGGCTCCAACTTTTTTGAATACTGAATTTGAAAAAAATTATTACGAACTTTTAAAACTCCATGAATGAGCTAAGGGAGGAGAACACCAATATTAAAAATAAAATTTTTAAGCTGGAGTCGTATGTTAGCAATTATTTAGCAAAATTAGATTTATCGGAAAGGAGAAATGATAGCTTAAGCGCCCGAATTGACCGTCGCGTTAAATGATAAGATGGATAAATTAAGAGTCGATGTTAAGCCATGGATCGAGTTAGCTGAAATAACTAAAGAAGACGATATATCTACAAAAAGCAGTTCTTCAGGTGAAGAAATATTAAATATTTTATCTAATGAAGTTTCTGCAAGGATTGGAAAACAAGAGCAGTTAATTTTATTTAATCTAAATGAAAATGCTGATCCAAATGATGTTGAAAAGTTAAATGCTTTAATCAGAGATACGACAGAGGCCGACATAACGAAATGTTTCAGGGTGAGTAAGAAATCGGAACGACCAGGGCCGGTTGTGATAAAATTATCAAAGAGGCCGACTAACAAGCAAGTGGAAGATATTAATAAGAAGAAAGAAGAATGTCCTAACTTCCACAACATATTCATCTCTAAAGACAAGACTTTTCTCCAAAGAAAATTGTCAGCGGCAAAAAGGTAAAGAAGAATTTAGATCAGGGATCAAGTACTCCGGAACAAGTTACAATAAAGGGTGTGTCAATCGATTCTAAAATCACAAAAAACGGAGTATCATTAATGAATGTTGTGGACAGCGGAGAGTTAAAACTATAGCTACGGTACCCAACAAACGAATTATAAGGAAACCACAAAATTTAAAACATTATATATCGAAAACTGTAAAGATGAGTTTTGTTGTACATATACTTTATTTTATGATAATTGTAGAAGTGTTAAGAATAAAACTTTTTTGCTGTGTGATTTTATAATAAGTAACAATTTCGACTTTATAATTTTATCTGAGACTTGGCTGAACAAGAACATTGAAAACTATGAATTTGACATTCCTCATTATTCTCTATTTAGGAAAGACAGATCATTGGATAAAAGAGGTGGAGGAGTACTTATTTATAGCAAATCGATATTAAATGCGACAGTGTTACATACTAGCGAATATAATACTGTCATTGATTTTTTAACTATACAAATTGATAACCTGATTTTAACCGCGGTTTACAGACAGCCGTATGCTAATTTACATGATGATCAAATGTTTACCAATTCCTTTCAATCTATTTTCGACTGCCATGGTTTTATTGTTGTGGTAGGAGATTTTAATAAGGTGCATGACTGTGAAATAATCAATCTTTTTTCTAATCATGATCTTAAGCAGATTATACAGGAACCAACTAGAGGTTCGGAATGCTTAGATCATGTATATTTAGAAGTTGAAGCGTTGAACTCACACAGTTATGATGTAGTAAATTACTTCAAAGAATTGGATCATAAACAAATTATTTTACAATGGAACCTTTTGAGTAGCAAAGCACAGAAACCTAATTTTGAAAGTGCACACTTGCAATGTTCCAAAATCAACTGGAATCTTTTTAGAGAATTAAACTTATCTATTGATTATGAATGTTTTTTATCATGAACAATGACGTATTTGTTTCTTCTGTTTCATTGTTATTATCTGATATATTTAGGGCATCTACATTTACGGATTTTATACCAAAGCGAATCAATAGGAAGTTATGTAAGCTAAGAATCAAACGAGATAATATAATGAAATGTAGTCTTATCAATAGTATTTAAAAAATGAGGTTAGATTTGATCGATAAAGAAATTAATTCATCACTGCTGATAATCCGTCAAAGATCAGAGAGAATTATTTTGGCTAAACTGAAGAGTAATTCTAGACTAGGATACAAACTCCTCACAGACTACGGTAAATATAAGGAAAAATTAAAGCTTATATTACCTGTGGGTAAAACTGATTATGAATTTCTCTGTGAATTGAATGAAGTATTTGGCAACTTGTTATGTAATCCACAGAACGAAAGCAATTTTTAAGATCAACCGGATCCTTTGGAAAACCAGGATCTAGGACTTGTTATTGACAGTGATGCATTGATAGAATTAATGTTAAAAATAAAATCAAAAAAAGATCGCCTTGGTATATCGATTGTTAACCTACTTCAATTACCTTTAAATTTTATGAATGCGCTCTGCAATTTTATAAATAGAATTTTGAAGAATGGGATATTACCAATCGATATACTAACAATAGTAGCTAAACCTTTGCCAAAAGTAAGTAAGCCAACGTGTGCCAGTGATTATAGATTAATCTCTATTATGCCTTCGTTTTTGAAGATAATAGAACGATTGATACTTGATCATTTAGAACGTATGCTGCCGGCTGATTTGGATATATGCCAACATAGCTTTACGAAAGACAGGTCGACAACTACTAATATGCTCTCTATGTGGAAACATGTAATTATATTAGATGAGAAAAAGTTAGATGCATTAATTGTATTCATAGATATCTCAAAAGCTTTTGACTCTATATCTCTTGATGCTATTTTGAATGCGATTAATTTATTGAATATTGATCCGAATATTTTTAGATTACTTAGATACTATTTATATAATCGAAGAATGCGTATTCCAGTAAACGATTTGATATCTAAATCGAAAAGGGTAACAAGTGGAGTTCCACAGGGATCAAGTTTGGGGCCAATTTTATTTAAAATTGTATTTGCACATTTGGAAACTAAAATCCCTAACGGTCGAGTTTGCAAATTCGCTGATGATTTAAAAATAATATTTCCAATTGATCCAAATAATGTCGAATTCTCCAAAAATAATGTGACACTAGATTTATACGATTTAAGTAGATACTTGTTAACACTATGGCTGAGAATAAACAGTAAAAAGACGAGAGCGTTAAAAATAGGTAGCAGAACAGAATTTAATTATGTTTATTTTCATGATGCTGAGATTAATGATGTTTTTGAGATTAAACTTATGCAAGAAATTAAGGATTTAGGCATAACTATTCATTTTACGGCTTCTGCTGAGAGACATATTGAAAGGATAGTAGGCAGTGCCAAGAACAGATGGGCACTAATAAATAGAAATATAATATCGAATGAAATAAAATTTAAAATGTTTATAATATGGATTAGACCGATACTAGAATATGCTGCCGCTACTTGGAATCCCTTAACAAATGGTTTGTCTAATAAGATAGAAGCTGTACAAAGAAAAGTTGTGAAACAAATTAGTCCTATCTCCTGCACTATATACGCCATTAGATTACAGTTTGTATCACTGTATCCTTTATGATTTCGGAGAATGTGCTATTGCATAAAAGCTTTCCATTCGAACCAGTGGACTGATGCCTATATGAATCCAATGAGAAAGAGTCATGAAATTGGAACTAGATCTGGTCATTTTGCACTATCTCCATCATTGGTGGGGAATGATGCCAGCGAGCTATTCTCCTTTTCAAAAATTTACAAAATTAACAATCAATTGCCAAAGGGACTTAGAGAAACGCCTCCAACTAAAATGTCTTTTAAATTTTTATCTACCGAACTAGAAAAAGTGTTCAATCCTGCTGATATTTTTAATTTTGATTATGATAATACTTTATCGTGGTTAAATAAAAGACAGGATTAATTGTTTTTCAGCAGCATAATTTCTCGAGATTCTATCTTCAAATTTTGTTTTATTCAAACTGAAATGTTATGCATTATATCATCTTGTTAATCAACAATGCATGCAATCTATTATTAGTCATGGTTCCCTTTTTTTCTTACAGAATGTTACACTCGAATTATACCTTAAATTTTCCTATTTTTGATGAAGAATTAATCACTCTTTCAGCTGAATTTTCTGATGCTGATAAATTGTACAGTACAACTAATTGCACATATTTATGTGATGTGTTATCTTTTTATATTGTACATTTTCTAATTTTAATATTTGATGGAACATGTGTGGTTTGAATACAAATAAAGATATTCTACTCTAAAAAAAGTATGCTACACTGACTCTTCAAAGATTAATGGACAACATACTTCGCGACGACTCTGCATATTGTATGTCATATCTCGAAGACATAGTGGTATTCAGTACAGACTTAGAATCACATGCCAAGCATCTACGAAATATCCTCTTATGCTCATCCAACCACGGACTCAAGATCAACCGTGACAAGACGCAGATTACAACTACATCCGTGGATTTCTTAGGGCATCGTATCACGCCACAAGATATTCAACCTTTGCCGTCAAAAACGAATTCAATCAAGAATATCAAGTCACCGAAGACTGTTAGCGAGTTGCAGAAAATTCTGGGATTACTAAACGACTATTGCAAGTTCATTTCGGGCCTTTAAAGTCAACTTTATCCTGGCAGTAGCAGATTTGTTGCCTTTACAGATCATGCACCATTAGTTGGCGCAATTCGAAACGCGACTTCAACTATCACCAAGTACCCTGCCAGAGTAGAAAGACAGGTTTCACGACTAAGTAAATGGCAATTTGACATCTTTCACGTCAAGGGCGAACAAAACTTCATTGGAGATGCCCTCTCTAGGCCAGGCGTATCGCTACAACCACCTTCGCCGTCGCCATTCACCGTCAACCCCGTTGCACTCAGTGAACTTGCACTAATGCCATCCCTCTTGCGAACGGAACAGCGCGTTGACATTCACATTCAAAGATCAATAGCCCGTCACCCAATCAAGTTCATATGCCGTCTCTGAGAAGACTTACCAATTGTTTACTCCACGGGAACGATCCAAACAAGCCAGTTCTGCCGACCAAACTTCAGAGAAAGGTTTATGACTCAATTCACTAAATTTCTCAACCACAACGCCAGGCGACTGTCCGACTTCTCACAGATCGTTTCTGGGGTCACAGACGCAGGCAGAACGCTAAACGATGGGTCTCCGAGTGTGCTATTTGCCAGAAAAACAAGATCACACGACACACTCGTTCTAACGTGCAACATTTCCAAACTACTTCTCGCCTAGCCATCGTCCACATCAACATAGTTCATCTGACAAAGGCTCAAGGTTTCAGCTACCTTCTAACTATGAATTATAGATTTACACGGTGGCCTGCGGCATTACCTCTTGGCACCATTTCTGAAGACGAAGTAACTAACGGTTTTATCTCTGCATGGATATCCACTTATCGTGTTCCCAATGAGGTCATCACTAACAGAGGCACTTGCTTTCATCGGATCGTTTCAAAACCACCTAGCTGTTCATGGGATGCACCTTACGCCAGGCGACAGCCTACCATCCCCAATCTAATGGTATAGTGCAGAGAATGCATAGGAAACTCAAAGCTGCTTTAGCATCCTCGTCTATTATTGGCAACTGGGTCGATGCACTACCTTTAGTTCTGCTTGCCATGCGTTCCCGCTTTCGTGAATCCATTAAAACGACTGCGTCACAACTCTTGTATGGCATTGATATACGCCTGACTAGTCAGCTTCCACGTCTACTACCCGCACAGGATGAACCACAAGACAACGCTACCCGTCTACGTCTTTATTTCGGTAACATATCTGAACATCAGCCGAGACATACGCCTCGTCCAGTCTCCGTTCACTCGCAGCTCCACAGCTGCAACAGAATACTCGTTCGCAACGTCACTCCTGTTGAACCACTACAACTAAAGTATCGCGGTCCTTACCAGATTTTGCTCAGACAATCCAAATACTTCACTTTTATTCAAGGCGCAACACCGACATCAGTAAGTATAGACACGTTGAAACCGTTTATCGAACCGCCTGATTCTGAGAGCAGTCAACCTGCTGCACACGTCTCAGGCTCCGTCTGCCTACAATCTCAACCTAGCAATAGCTTGCTTTGCATAACGCGTAATTGATATTTTAGCATTACTTTTTCGTTATTTTACGTATCAAAATGTTTAAATTACCCGCACCACACGCAACGTGACCTATGAATGCACATGATTCATTTTATTTTTTTCATACTAACTTGTCTCACGTTGTATAACCAGCTGTTCTTAGCTAACAGTTGTGTAGCATTTTGAACAGTTCTTTGGTATTATGCCATCTCTGAGGCAATGTTCGAGTACATATTTTTGTTTTATTGATTTTGGAGCTGCTTTTGACTCTGTTGATCGCGACTCCCTATGGAACATCATGCTGCTCGACGGAATGCCCATAAAACTCGTCAATCTGATCAAGGCCTACTATGCAGCCACCAAAGCCAGAGTACGTGTTTACGGAGAAGAATCGGATGAATTCAGTCTGCACACTGGGGTTCGACAAGGATGTACCTTGTCACCCATATTGTTCAATTATGCGGTTGACTGGATTCTGAGCAACGCGCTAACTGGGTTCCGAGGCGTTCCAGTATCAAATAACCTATGGCTGACGGATGTTGATTACGCAGACGATGTTGTTCTCCTTGCTGACAGCTTTGGGGGCATGCAAACCGTTTTGGATCAAGTGGCCCAGTTTTCATCAGCCGTTGGTCTGGAAATCAATGCCGACAAAACGAAAGCCTTCGCCATCGGTGTATCTTCATCTGATGAGCAGCTCACGGTATACGACAGCCCAATCGAAACAGTCGACGATTTTACGTACCTTGGCTCAAAAATACTTCCAACTGGTCAAGCAAAGAATGAAGTCCAAACACGCATCGACCGTGCCAGACTTGCTTTATTACAATTGAAGAACTCACTTTGGAGAAGAAGTGAAATCAGCCTCAAAACGAAAATCCGAGTCTACCAGGCTACTGTTCGCCCTGTGCTACTGTATGGCTGTGAGACTTGGCCATTACGTTCTGAGGACTCCAAAAAGCTTGAAGTATTCGACCATTGGTGCCTTAGGTACATCACAAAGACAAAATGGATGGACCGGGTGTCGAACGCATCTGTTCGTCACCAATGTGGGGACATCATACAACTATCCGTCTGGATCCAACATCGTCGACTTCAATGGTTCGGGCACGTACTACGCAAACCCGAAGACGAACTAGTACGGCAGGTGATGAACCCAGGTCAATGTGCAAACTGGCGCCGCTGCCGAGGTGGGCAACTGAAGACATGGCTTGCAACAATCAAATCGGACATGGAACTCCTAGGTTTACGCAATGTTTATGGTCCGCGTCACTGGGAGTGTCATTGGCCCTCTTTATGTGCCGAAATGGCTGCCAACCGCCCGGCATGGAAAGGCTTAATCCGGGATATTAATGCAGCCGGCTTATCCTCTAAAAGGAGTCAGCCGCAGTAAAGTAAAGTAAGTACATATTTTTTATGCATTTACCTTTGATTTTCATTTATATATTTTTAAATTATATTGTATTGCTCACACCTGAGCTCACACTGCCTATTTTGGTATGACCAGCTAGTTACAGCTAACGCTTTCGTGTAGCAACACTAAGTAGTTATCAGCTTCATATCATAGTTGAGGCCACTTTCAATGCATATCTCAACTTCATCAGTTGCACAGAGACCACTCTACAAATATCACGACAACAAAGTCCAGCACACACTAGCTCCTTTGATCATATACAAACACATTGACGGCGATCCAGCCTACCCAGGTTTTAACTTACAACTGGCAACTTCAGTGGCGATTTACCTCAAAATCCTCACGCTGCGGCTCCCAAATCTTACACTGCTCTATTTTACCTCACGCGGTATGACCGGCCACTAGAACTAACAATTTGTGTAGCAATTCCTAGCGGTAACTTGGCATCATATCACTGTTTAAGCAACCAACAAGCATACTTAAGCCCAGCATTTATGGCACATTATTTTTTGCCTAATTTGGTTCGAACTCTGTAATGCATTTCTTATCTAGCCTCGCCGAGAGGAATATTTTTTTTCCTTTTTTCAGAAAGGAAAGTGATGTAACGACACAAGGAATTGCCGACATATTGAATAAATTAAATTCAATACGATTTACGCTGCACCAATGAGAAAAAAGCGAAACTCACCGTTAACCAATAATGAGCAAGTAGCCATATATGGCTATTACATTGTCATTTAAGCACGGCGAATTTACCATGCAATTCAGTTGTCGCGATTGCCTTCTGTTGTACGTATTTCCAACGTGCTGTCTCCTATCTTTCACATACGCTGATTTTTGGCCTTGCTTTACCAACATTGGCAACATCAGTCAAGCCAGTATTGTTGCTGTACAACTAGAGAGACGAAACAATTACTGCAGAACTTCAACGAAGTTACTCAGCGAGATTTCAACGCTACAGCAGGAGGAACCACAACCCAAGTCAATCCGAACTGGTCAGAAGAGTCTAGGAGTAATTTTGGACCACATCACACTCACGGACCTTGTCGGCCTTTGCCAGAGAACGCAAGACCGGACCTGTTAAGGGCCCCCAAAAGTACTAGCTCTTTATTTTATGGCATTTTAATCGAGTTTGTAACGTCGAACGGCATTTACTTGAAGCTGAGGTGTTTACAGAACTGTAACGACACAAATTAATTGCCGACATATTGCGTAAATTAAATTCAATTTTATTTACGTTGCACCAATGCGAAAAAAGCGAAACTTGCCGTTAACCAATAGTGTGCAAGTAGACATATATTACTATGGCATGGCTATTTAAGCACGGCAAATTCACCATGCATTTCAGTTGTTGCATTTGCCTTCTGCTTTGCGTGACATGTGCGTGCTGTTGGCTGTCAATACCTACGCTGGTTATGGGATTTGTTTCACCAACAATTGGGAACATCCGTGACTCATCTTGTTGCGGTACAACCAGTGAGACGAGCCAATTAATGCAGAACTTCAACGAAGTTTCCACATCGAGATTACAACGCAACAACAGAAGGAACCACAGCCAGAGTCAACCAAAGGCTCTAGGACATCTTAACACTAAAGGATCTTTCTCGGCCTTTGCCTGAGAACGCACGACCGGTCCTGTTAAGGGCCCCCTATCAGTACAATAACTCTATATCTATAGCACTTTAACCGAGTTTGTAACGTCGTACGGCATTTACTTGAAGCTGGAGCGTTTACAAAATTGGCGACCGCGCTAGGATATTAAGTATTGTACTGTTTTTTGGTATAAATATAATTGACTTTCTTTTTCATTTATTTGGGATAAAAATAGATTAACATTTGCGTTTACGTCTTTTTTACTCTGGTCGTGATCTTCTGGGAGTTTTGTTGGGCATACCTTTTCATTCTAAAGTCGTGGTCTTCTGGGAATTTTTTTTGGGTATGCATGTGCTCTCTAAAGTCGTGTTCTTCTGGGAATTTTGTTGGGTATATGGTTGTCTCTAAATTCATGGATTTCAGAATATTTTTGTCTCGACAGGCTCAATTGCGGAAAATTTCAATTTTGGAAGCAGTTTCTGTGACGTGTTTTTTGAAGGAACTAATTTATCTGTGTTCTGCGCTCATTCAACTATGGAAGCTGTTTGTGGGTAAGCGTTTCGTTAAAGTATATTTATAAATTTTCATATTGCTTATATATTTATGCTTTTAAGATCCCGTAAGATTGTTAGAATGTCAAGTCCAATTTTAGATATTGATGTTCCTGTTTGGGATGGAGATAGTGAACTATTCTTTATGCGCGTAGACTCCGCTTTCTGCCCGTTTCCTGATTATGACAGTCATCAAAAACTGTCGAAGGTTTTTGCTAAACTACCTTCTGAATTGCAGCGATGGATTTATCCTAAGCTTGAGGCCATTAGGAAGCTACCTAATCCCATGTTGGGCCTACAAAACGAAGTAGAATCCTTGCTTGGGCACACAGAAACTGAGTAGATAATAAATAAATATGCGCAGTTAGACATGCCAAACCTTGGCTCCATCGAAATTTTGAGGGAATTACGGAAACGTTGGTATAAAACCAACATTTCTGACCATGAGGCTATGGTTTTTTATTAACAATCTTCCTCAAGCATTAAAATTATTTTCCAGACAACTTCCCAACACTCTCTCTATAGATGACTTATCTGAGAGATGTGAGTTAGAATATAGGTTTTTGGAACCCAAAGTGAATCCATCATCCTTTTCTTCACCCCCGCAAGATGATAGACTCTCCTCTTTAGAGAGAACAGTGGCGAACATGGCCAAAGTTCTAGAAGGATTGGCCATTACCAAATCCGAGCTAAATCAACTGAATGCTCGACCAAAAATTCGTTTCCAAGTCAAATTATAATGGTAGGCGGCAATCGAGATCTCCGCAATCCTTTAATAAATATGCTCCAAAGAACTGGTGTTATAACCACCAGAAGTTTTTTTATTCATGTCAAGTCTGTCTCTGTCGTTCCGAAGAATTTCCGAATGAGTGCCAATTTCCACAGCTGACGGAAAGGACAACAGACCGCAGGCGCAAGGGTGCATCAGTAACGGGAACTGTCTGGCGCAGGAAGTAGAAGACCGTACTTTCTACACATCAACGGCATCAACGGCGCTACAGGGAAGAAGCCAACTACAATCCGACATCCCTGTCGACTCTTTTCGTCCACGCCGAATTTTTCACATAGAGAACCAAACGGACAACGCTGGTCGCAATCACCAGCCTACTTGTTTGCATGACCCGGCCAAACAGCCCAACGAGCTTCTGCGCCTTCTTGATTTAAAAACTGGTGAAGAATTAATTGTAGACAAAGGTGCAGCAGTCTCAGTTCTCAAGGGTGATTCAATGGCCGAGATGTCGCTAGGCGTTCTTCTCGCAACAGCTACAGGCGAGCCCATAACAACTTAGGGCTGCCGGTTCCGCACACACAACATGGGTCGACGACGCAAATTTTCTCACAATTTCATCATTGCCAAGGTCTCACATAATGTAATAGTCCTTGATTTCCTTCTGAAATTTCGGCTCATTGTTGATGTTGCCAATCAAAAGATCATCGACCTCTCCACCGGATTTGAGCAAAGCTTTTGGACACTTGCCTCCGAGCGTTCAGAGTTACAGGTCATTCAGCCAACCCCAGTGCATCATTTATCAGAGATATCAGCAGCTCTTCGAAAATACAAGTCGCTTTTCGATCTTAACAAGTCAGAGCTACGAGTCTCCAATACGATGCACCATATCGTCACAGAAGGACAACCTATTGCACTCAAGAAGCAACCACTGGCCCCTGCTAAGCTGAAAGCTGCCCAAGAGGAATTCTCAAGGCTTTTGGAAGAGGGAATCATCAGACCATCGAAAAGTTCATGGGCGTCACCACTGCACTTAGTCTCCAAATCAAACAGATCGTACAGAGCCTGTGGAGATTACCGCAAGTTAAATTCAGTGACAAAATATGATGCATATTCTATTCCCAATATTAACACCTTACTTGAAAAACTCAACGAAAACAGTTTCTTCTCGGTGATTGACCACAGATAAGCCTACCATCACATCCCAGTAGAATCAGAAGATAATGAAATTACTGCAGTCATCACTCCATTTGGCCTTTTCGAATATCCTTACATGCCTTTTGGACTTAAGTGTGCTACTCAGACATTTCAAAGATTCATGGACAACATACTTTGCAAGGACTCTGCTTATTGTATGTCATATCTCGATGACATTATGGTATTCAGTCCAGATCTAGAATCTCATGCGAAGCATCTACGAAATGTCCTCTCACGCTTATTCAACCACGGACTCAAGATCAACTGTGACAAGACGCAGATTGCAACTACATCCGTGGACTTCTTAGGGCATCGTATCACGGCCCAAGGTATTCAACCTTTGCCGTCAAAGACGAATTCAATCAAGAATATCAAGTCACCAAGGACTTTGAGCGAGTTGCAAAAAATCCTGGGAGTACTAAACTATTATCGCAAGTTCCTTCCGGGCCTTTCAAAACAACTTTATCCTTTGTGCAGGCACCTGTGGAATCGAAAAGGACTTAGCAAGAATTTCATCATTGCTTGGTCATCCGAAGACGAGGAATTACTTCGACGAGATACGACACTTTCGGTCGAGAACTTCTCGCCATCCACGACGCAGTGCGCCATTTTATCAGACACAGGTAGTAGATTTGTTGTTTCACAGATCATGCAATGATTGTTAGAGCACTTGAAACGCAATCATCTATCGTCACCTGCCAGAGTGGAAAGACAGCTTTCATGTCTAAGCGAATGGCCAGACGTCTTTCTACAACCACCTTCGCCGTCACCATTCACTGTCAACTCCGTGGCACTCAGTGAACCTGCACTAACGCCAACCCTCCTGCGAACTGAACAACGCGGTGACATTCACATTCAAAGATCAATAGCCCGTCACCCAACCAAGTTCATATGCCGTCTGTGGGAAGGCTTCCAATTGTTTACTTCACGGGTACGCAGCCCAACAAGCCAGTTCTGCCGACCAGCCTTCAGAGAAAGGTTTTCGATTCAATTCACTCAATTTCTCACCCAGGAAGCCAAGCAACTGTCCGACATCATACAGATCGTTTCTGGGTCACATACTTAGACAGAATGTTAAACGATGGGTCTCAGAGTGTGCTATTTGTCAGAAAAACAAGATCACACGACACACTCATTCTAAGTTGCAACATTTTCGATCTACTTCTCGCCTAGCCATCGTCCACATCGACATAGTTCATCTGGCAAATGTTCAAGGTTTCCGCTTCCTTCTAACTATGATCGATAGATTTACACGGTGGCCTGCGGCATTACCTCTTGGCACCATTTCTGCAGACGAAGTAACTAACGATTTTATCTCTGCATGGATATCCAAATATGGTGTTCCCAATGAGGTCATCACGGACAGAAGCACTTGCTTCTCATCTGATCGTTTCAAAACCACCTTGCGGTACATGGGATGCATCTTACGCCAGACGACTGCCTACCATCTCCAAGCTAATGGCATGGTAGAGAGAATGCATAGGGAACTCAAAGCTGCTTTAGCATCCTCGTCCATTAATGACGACTGGGTCGATGCACTACCTTTAGTTCTGCTTGCCATGCGTTCCCGTACTCGTGAATCCATTAAAACGACTGCGTCACAACTCTTGTATAGCATGGATCTACGCCTGCCTAGTCAGCTCCCACGTCTACTACCGGCACAAGATGACCCACAAAACGAAGCCACCCGCCTTCGTCTTCATTTCGGTAACATGTCTGAACAGCAGCCGAGACATACGCCTCGTCCAGTCGTCGTTCACCCACAGCTCCACAGCTGCAAGAGAGTACTCGTTCGCAACGACAATGCTGTTGCACCACTACAACCAAAGTATCGCGGTCCTTACCTGATTTTGCTCAGACAACCAAAATACTTCATTATTATGCAAGGCGCTACACCGACATCAGTAAGCATAGACAGGTTGAAACCGTTTACCGAACCGCCTGATCCTGAGAGCGTTCAACCTTCTACACACGTCTCAGGCTCCGTCTGCCCACAATCTCAATGTCGTGCTTTGTATAACGCGTAATTGATTTTTTTGAACATTAACATTAACTATCAAAAAATTTTTTGAACCTTACGTTATTTTTCGTATTTGTCTCACGTGGCATAACCAGCTGTTCTTAGCTAACAATTGTGTAGCAATTTTGGACAGTTCTTTGGTATTATGCCATCTCTGAGGCAATGTTCGTGTACATATTTTTATGCAGTTACCTTTGATTTTAATGTATATATTTTTACACTATAATGTATTTCTCACACATGACATCACACTGCCTATTTTGGTATGACCAGCTACTTAGAGCTAACGCTTTCGTGTAGCAACACTAAGTAGTTATCAGCTTCATATCATGGTACAGGCCAATTTCAATGCATATCTCAACTTCATCAATTTCACAAAGAACACTCTACAAATATCATGACCACAATGTCGGGCACACACTCTAGCTCTTTTGGTCGTATACAAACGCTTTGACGACGATCCAGCCTGCCTGGGTTTTAACTTAAACCCGGCAACTTCAGAGGCGATTTACCTCGAAATCTTCACGCTGCGTCTCCCGAATTTTACACTACTCCATTTTTCCTCACGCGCTATGACCGACCACTAGAGCTAAAAGTTGTGCAGAATTTCCTAGTGGTTACTTGGCATCATATAATTGTTCAAGCAACCAACAAGCATACTTAATCCCAGCATTTATGGTACATTATTTTTTTTGCTTAACCATGTTCGAACTCTGTCATGCATTTCTTATCTAGCCTCGCAGAGAGGAACTTTTTTGGTTTTTTTCATAAAGGAAAGTGTTGTAACGACAAAAATTAATTGCCAACATATTGCGTAAATTAAATTCAATTTTATTTACGTTGCACTAATGAGAAAAAAGCGACAATTTCCGTTAACCAATGGTGTGCAAGTAGACGTATATTACTATGGCATGGCTATGTAACAACACAAATCAATCGCCGACATATTGCGTAAATTAAATTCAAATTTATTTACGTTGCACCAATGAGAAAAAAGCAAATTTCCGTTTAACCACGTCTAACCACGTTTAACCAATAGTATGCAAGTACACATATTGCATGCTATTTAAGCACGGTAATTTACTATGCAAGTCAGTTGGGGCATTTGCATTCTACCTGCTTCACGCGTGTGCGTTCTGTCGGCTGTCAATACCTACGCTGGTGATTTGATAGCTTCACCAACAACTAACTACATCCGTGACTCATCTTGTTGCGGGATACCGGAGAGACGAGCCAATTGAGTGCAGGACCTGCAGGACACCATCCACAACGCGATCACAGCTCAACCACGGGAGCAATAAATCAACCAGAGTCCACCCAAGGCTCTAGGACATCTTCAACGCTGAAGACTTCAAGAGAACGCATTACCCGGCCCTCTTAAGGGCTCCCATATCAGTAACTAATCTCTATTCAGAGCACCTAAACCGAGTTTGTAACGTCGTACGGCATTTACTTGAAGCCGGGGCGTTTACAAAATTGGCGACCGCGCCAGGATATTGATTATTTATCTGATTATTTTTGGGTATAAATAAATTGACTTTCTTCTACATTTGTTTGGGATAAATCGACTAACATTTGCGTTTTCTTTACCCTGATCCTGTTTTTCTGTTGGGTATATATTCGTGAATTTGTGGTGTTCTTCTTCCCTAAAGGAAAATTTCAAATTTTGGAAGCAGTGTGTTATTCTTGCTGTTGAAAATAATAATTCATTGGCACTAAAGGCCAACGAGGCCTCTGTTCGTCTTCCCTACAGGACAATTTCAATTTTTTTGGAAGGAGTGACGCTGTTCTGTGTTGAAATAATAATACATTGTCATCAAAGGCCATCGGGGCCTCTGTTCGTTTTTTCCTTTTGTACTGGACAATATCAAGCAACAGTGGAAGCTGTTTGTGGGTAAGCGTTTTGTTATATATTTATACATTTATATATACATTTTCATATTGCTTATAAATTTATGCTTTTAAGATCCTGTAAGATTGTTAAAATGTCAGGTCCAATTTTAGATATTGATGTTCCTGTTTGGGATGGAGATAGTGAGTTATTTTTTATGTGCGTAGACTCCGCTTTCTCCCCGTTTCCTGATTATGACAGTCATCAAAAAACTGTCAAAGGTTTTTGCTAAACTACCTTCTGAATTGCAGCGACGGATTTATCCTAAGCTTGAGGCCATTAGGAAGTTACCTAATCCCATTTTGGGCCTACAAAACGAGGTAGAATCCTTGCTTGGACCCACGGAAACTGAGCAGATAATAAACAAATATGCGCAGTTAGATATGCCAAATCTTGGCCCCATAGAAATACTGAGGGAATTACGGAAACGCTGGTATAAAACCAACATTTCTGACCATGAGGCTAAGGTTGTTTTTATTAACAATCTTCCCCATACATTAAAAATCTTTGCCAGACAGCTCCCCAACACTCTCTATAGATGACTTATCTGAGAGATGTGAGTTAGAATATAAGGTTTTGGAACCCAAAGTGAATCCATTATCCTTTTCTTCACCTCCGCAAGATGATAGAATCTCCTCCTTAGAGAGATCAGTGGCGAACATGGCCAAACTTCTAGAAGGACTGGCCATTACCAAATCGGAGATAAATCATGTGAATGCTCGATCAAAATTCGTTTCCAAGTCAAATTATAATGGTAGGCGGCGATCGAGATCTCCGCAATCATTTAATAAATATGCTTTAAAGAACTGGTGTTATAATCACCAGAAGTTTTTTATGCTTGCCAAGTTTGTCTTTGTCGTTCCGAAGAATTTCCGAATGAGTGTCAATTTCCACAGCTGACGGAGAGGACAAAAGACCGCAGGCACAAAGGTGCATCAGTATCGGGAAACGTCTGGCGCAGGAAGTAGAAGACCGTACTTTCTGCACATCAACGGCATCACCGGCGCTACAGGGAAGAAGCCAACTACAATCCGACATCCCTGTCGACTCTTTTCGTCCACGCCGAATTTTTCACATAGAAAACCAAACAGACAATGCCGGTCGCTATCACCAGCCTACTTGTTTGCATGACCCGGCCAAACAGCCAAACGAACTTCTGCACCTTCTTGATTTCAAACTGGCGAAGAGTACATCGTAGACACAGGTGCGGCAGTCTCAGTTCTCAAAGGTGATTCAATGGCCGAGATGTCGCTAGGCGTTCTTCTCGCAACAGCTACAGGCGAGCCCATACCAACTTATGGCTGCCAATACCGCACACTCAACATAGGTCTACGACGTGAATTTTCCCACAACTTCATCATTGCCAAGGTCTCACATAATATAATAGGCCTTGATTTCCTTCTAAAATTTCGGCTCATTGTTGATCTTGCCAATCAAAAGATCATCGACCCCTCCACCGGACTTGAACAAAGCTTTTGGACACTTGCCTCCGAGCGTTTGGAGTTACAGGTCATTCAACCAACCCCAGTGCATCATTCAGCAGAGATATCAGCAGCTCTTCGAAAATACAAATCGCTTTTCGATCTTAACAAATCCGATCTGCGAGTCTCCAACACGATGCATCACATCGTCACAGAAGGACAACCTATTGCACTCAAGAAGCGACCACTGGCTCCTGCTATGCTGAAAGCTGCACAAGAAGAATTCTCAAGGCTTTTGGAAGAGGGAATCATCAGACCATCGAAAAGTTCATGGGCGTCACCATTGCACTTAGTCTCAAAATCAAACGGATCGTACAGAGCCTGTGGAGACTACCGTAAGCTAAATTCAGTGACAAAATCTGATGCATATCCTATTCCAAATACCAACACATTACTTGAAAAACTCAACGGCAGCAATTTCTTCTCAGTAATTGACCTTAGACAAGCCTACCATCACATCCCGGTAGCAACAGAGGATATCGAGAAAACTGCTGTCATCACTCCATTTGGCCTTTTCGAATACCTTTACATGCCTTTTGGACTTAAGTATGCTACACAGACATTTCAAAGATTCATAGACAACATAATTCGCGACGACTCTGCTTATTGTATGTCATACCTAGATGACATTATGGTATTCAGTCCAGATCTAGAATCTCATGCGAAACATCTACGAAATGTCCTCTCACGCTTATCCAACCACGGACTCAAGATCAACTGTGACAAGACGCAGATTGTAACTTCATCCGTCGACTTCTTAGGGCATCGTATCACGGCCCAAGGTATTCAACCGTTGCCGTCAAAGACGAATTCAATCAAGAATATCAAGTCACCAAGGACTTTGAGCAATTTGCAGAAAATCCTGGGAGTACTAAACTATTATCGCAAGTTCCTTCCAGGCCTTTCAAAACAACTTTATCCTTTGTGCAGGCACCTGCGGAATCGAAAAGGACTTAGCAAGGATTCCATCATTGCCTGGTCATCCGAAGACGAGGAATTACTTCGACTTGCCATCAACTCGTTAGCAAATGCCACAATGCTAACACACTCCAGATTTTGAAAAGCCATTTCTACTCACGACAGATGCTTCTGAATTCGCTATTGAAGCCACTTGGAACAAGAGATCGACGGAGTTCGGAAGCCTATCAGTTTCTACTCGCGTACTCTCCAACCAGTAGAAATGAGGTACGACACTTTCGGCCGAGAACTTCTCGCCATCCACGACGCAGTGCGCCATTTTATCAGCATCATTGGCAGTAGCAGATTTGTTGTTTTCACAGATCATGCACCACTAGCTAGCGCACTTCGAAACGCAACTTCATCTATCGCCAAGTACTCTGCCAGAGTGGAAAGACAGCTTTCTCGTCTAAGCGAATGGCAATTTGACGTCTTTCACGTCAAGGGCAACCAGAACTTCATTGCAGATGCCCTGTCTAGGCCAGACGTCTCTCTACAACCACCTTCACCGTCACCATTCACTGTCAACTCTGTGGCACTCAGTGAACCTGCACTAACGCCAACTCTCCTGCGAACTGAACAACGCGGTGACATTCACATTCAAAGATCAACAGCCCGTCACCCAACCAAGTTCATATGCCGTCTGTGGGAAGGCTTACCAATTGTTTACTTCACGGGTACGCAGCCCAACAAGCCAGTTCTGCTGACCAGCCTTCAGAGAAAAGTTTTCGATTCAATTCACTCAATTTCTCACCCAGGAAGCCAAGCGACTGTCCGACTTTTTACAGATCGTTTCTGGGTTCACAGACTTAGGCAGAATGTTAAACGATGGGTCTCAGAGTGTGCAATTTGTCAGAAAAACAAGATCACACGACACACTCGTTCTAAGTTGCAACATTTTCGGTCTACTTCTCGCCCAGCCATCGTCCACATCGACATAGTTCATCTGACAAAGGTTCAAGGTTTCAGCTACCTTTTAACTATGATCGATAGATTTACAGGGTGGCCTGCGGCATTACCTCTTGGCACCATTTCTGCAGACGAAGTAACTAACGGTTTTATCTCTGCATGGATATCCAATTACGGTGTTCCCAATGAGGTCATCACGGACAGAGGCACTTGCTTCTCATCTGATCGTTTAAAAACCACCTTGCGGTACATGGGATGCATCTTACGCCAGACGACTGCCTAACATCCCCAAGCTAATGGTATGGTAGAGAGAATGCATAGGGAACTCAAAGCAGCTTTAGCATCCTCGTCCATTAATGGCAACTGGGTCGATGCACTACCTTTAGTTCTGCTGGCTATGCGTTCTCGTACTCGAGAATCCATTAAAACGTCTGCGTCACAACGCTTGAATGGCATGGATTTACGCCTGCCTAGTCAGCTCCCACGTCTACTACCGGCACAAGATGACCCACAAAACGAAGCTACCCGCCTTCGACTTCATTTCGGTAACATGTCTGAACAGCAGCCGAGACACACGCCTCGTCCAGTCTTCGTTCACCCACAGCTCCACAGCTGCAAGAGAGTACTCGTTCGCAATAATACTGCTGTTGCACCACTACAACCCAAGTATCGCGGTCCTTACCCGATTTTACTAAAACAGCCAAAATACTTCATTATGCAAGGCGCTACACCGACATCAGTAAGCATAGACAGGTTAAAACCGTTTATCGAACCACCTGATCCTGAGAGCGTTCAACTTTCTACACACGTCTCAGGCTCCGTCTGCCCACAATCTCAACCTGCTTTGTATAACGCGTAATTAATTTTTTTTAAACATTAACATTTAACTATAAAATTTTTTTAACCTTACGTTAATTTTTAGTATTTGTCTCACGTGGTATAACCAGCTGTTCTTAGCTAACAATTGTGTAGCATTTTTGAACAGTTCTTTGGTATTATGCCATCTCTGAGGCAATGTTCGTGTACATATTTTTATGCAATTACCTTGATTTTAATGTATATATTTTTACATTATAATGTATTTCTCACACATGACATTACACTGCCTATTTTGTTATGAGCTATTACTTAGAGCTAATGCTTTCGTGTAGCAACACTAAGTAGTGATCAGCTTCATATCATGGTACAGGCCACTTTCAATGCATATCTCAACTTTATCTATTTCACAAAGACCACTCTACAAATGTCATGACCACAACGTCGTGCACTCTAGCTCCTTTGGTCGTATACAAACACATTGACAACGATCCAACCTGCTTAGGGTTTTAACTTAAACCTGGCAAATTCAGAGGCGATTTACCTCGAAATCTTCACGCTGCGGCTCCAAAAACTTACACTGCTCTATTTTGCCTCACGTGCTATGACTGTCCACTAGAGCTAACAATTGGAGTAGCAATTCCTAGTGGTTACCTGGCATCATATCATTGTTGAAGCAACCAACAAGCATATTTAAGCCCAGCACTTATGGTTCATCATATTTTGCTTAACTTGGTTCGAACTCTGTCATGCATTTCTTATCTAGCCTCGCAGAGAGGAATATATTTTTTTCTTTCAGAGAGGAAAGTGTTGTAACGACACAAATCAATCGCCGACATATTGTGTAAATTAAATTCAAATTTATTTACGTTGCACCAATGAGAAAAAAGCAAATTGCCGTTTAACCACGTCTAACCACGTTTAACCAATAGTATGCAAGTACACATATTGCATGCTATTTAAGCACGGTAATTTACCATGCAAGTCAGTTGTGGCATTTGCCTTCTACCTGCTTCACGCGTGTGTGTTCTGTCGGTTGTCAATACGTGTGCGCTCTGTCGGCTGTCAGTATCTACTCATCTTGTTGCGGGATCCCGGAGAGACGAGCCAATTGAGTGCAGGACCTGCAGGACACCATCCACAACACGATCACAGCTCAACCATGGGAGCAACAAATCAACCAGAGTCCACCCAAGGCTCTAGGACATCTTCAACGCTGAAGACTTCAAGAGAACGCATTACCCGGCCCTATTAAGGGCCCCCATATCAGTAACTAATCTCTATTCAGAGCACCTTAACCGAGTTTGTAACGTCGTACGGCATTTACTTGAAGCCGGGGCGTTTACAGCTATTTAAGCACGGCAAATTCATCATGCAGTTCAGTTGCCGCATTTGCCTTCTGCTTTGCGTTACGTGTGCTTGCTGTCCGCTGTCATTACATACGCTGGTTATTGGATTTGTTTCACCAACAATTGGCAACATCCGTGACTCATCTTGTTGCGCTACAACCAGCGAGACGAGCCAATTAATGCAGAACTTCAGCGAAGTTTTCCACATCGTGATTACAACGCAACAGCAGAAGGAACCACAGCCAGAGTCAACCCATGGCTCTAAGACATCTTCACACTCGGAATAATTCCGAGAACGCACGACCAGGCCCTGTTAAAGGCCATCCTATCATAACAAGATCTATATCCAGAGCACCTTAACCGAGTTTGTAACGTCGTACGGCATTTACTTGAAGCCGGGGCGTTTACAAAATGTTAGACAATTTTATGTTGCAAGTTCAAAATCGTCTGCTCACATTACTTTTTAAATATTATTAAATATATAAAGTATAAAATTAAAATTTATTAGGCAACTTGTCTTTCCTTGGAGAAGAACGCATTATCGTACTGATAATGATAATTTTTAATTTATTTCGATTTCATTTTGATCAATTTATGAGATTTATTTGGTACCAAATTAAATGCGTTGACTATATTTTATTCAATTATGGTCTTACACGATGATAGAAGCGCTACAGGTATTTTGTGGAATTTTATTTTGTTAGAGAATAGAAATAGAGGAAATGTGCCAGGCGATGATTACGTAGAAACACATGCTCTATTTAATGCGTTATCTAACTCTGTTTGGGCAGAAGGGAAGCGAAAGGCTGTACATGTTTACAAAAGCTATGGTAGCATCGATGTGCTTCGACCTTACTTTGATGTCAGTCCTGATGTTGTATTGAAAAGGTTAATTGAACCGTACTATCCATTAAAACACGCTTTGGATGTAATATTTCATTTATCATAGCTTAGACCCCAACGGAGTTGTATGGACCATTAATGATTTGTTTTTCGCTTGTCGCAGTATTATTATTCGAAATGAAAATTTCTGATCATCATGTGGTAATATTTAATGAACTATATTAAAATCTTAGCTTGAAGGAACTTTAATGGGATCAGCTATTATTACGTGTCTTGGTTATTGGATTTTATCATCGGCATTGCTGACATTTATTGCTTATCTCGGTTCCTCTGACCTTCAGTTTCTGCATTTCTTGACTATTGTGGTATGTTCGTTCAATTAATACTATACACCCATAAAAATATTTGTCGATTTTGTCACTTATAATCACAAGGTACCTATCCGGTCGGCCGGTGGACTGCTTTATTGGGTCATTAAATTGTTTATACAATCTGGTGCCATCTTTTCCTAGTCGTTTTTTTAGTTTAAATGGACTAAACCAGACAATATATCGTCATATGGCTGATACCCTTTTGGTGTTATTCTGCAAAATTATGTGCGGTGTGAAGTGTGATATTGCCTACTTGTATGTACATGTGTCTTTTTTATTACTCCATAAACGTCTTTCCTTGGCAAAGTATTTCTTAACAAATTGGTTATGTTAAAACAGTTTAGATTTTTGAAATTCTCGTTCGTGACGTGCATGGCTTCTATGTGGTAAATACAGTTAAAGGTATAATTTGAGAAAATTAGTATTATACAGTATCATAAAATTAACATGTGCGCCGGTCGGATGTTGCTGATCTCCCTATATATAGATGCTATCGAATGGTTTTAATGGTTAAAAGCTTTTAGTTGCATAAATTCGTTATTTGTAAATTCAATATATAGTCATACAGCACAAAAGATATGTGCCTTGTTACAAAGTATCTATTAAAAATCTGTAATCGAGGATAGATTAATTATAAACGTGTAAGCGAACCAACTGGAAAGATTTAATTAGGACATACGAGGAGGGGCCACTTAGAGTGTGTTCAAAAAAAATAAGCCAATTGAACTACGAGACAAGAGAAATGGTAGCAACACTTCCTTTTGTTTTTAGTATATTTTGTCTGCAGTAGTTTTGTTTGGGTTATCTATGCTGCAAGACGAACATAAGGCAAACAGGATTAATTTTTGTGACGGCAACTTTGTAAATAAGCGATAATTTTCGTTCCAAGACGATTGATTACACTCAAACCAATAGGAGAATTTGCCAGACTGGCATTGGATATTGCTTGCCAGCAGATTCTTACAAAATTTCGTCATTTACTGTTTCCTAACTCGTGAGGTTATGACGCGGCGTAATGAAGTGATCAATATTGTTTGCCAAAGAGATTTCTGTTTTTCCTCTTCTGAAATTGCAGTCATCTACTGGATTTTTCTCAGTGGCTTTGCGAGCACGCTATGTAATTGGCTTTCTTAGTCCGTAGCCAGTGCAATCGGCATTCCTTAAATTCTACAGCTGATACAGTATTATATCTGTATTTGTAATATACGTAGCTGTTTTGCGTAAATTAACACTAGATCACATTTGCATAGTCTGGTGTTGAACCTTGTTTTCCAGATTCAGCATTAACTTGTCTTGTATGGGCAGAAGTCACCAGTACGACCGAATACGTCATACGAATATTTGACTATCATAATGATGTTAATGCCCAGCTTGCAGTGTCGAATGATGGCAAAATAATTACACGCACCCCTCTATTGCCATCCCAAGTAGACTAATGGCATTGTTCAATTAAGGGGCATATTTTATTATACCTCTCAATCAATAATTCTGAATTATTTGTTTAAAAAAAATTTTTTTTCGGTTTCTTAGTAAATTTTGTGTGACGGTTGTGCTTTGTTTACACAAAAAGCAGGTGAATATCAGGTATAATAATTTGATAAATATATGAATTGAATCAGAATATCTGCTTAATAGGGAAAACGTTTTCCTGTGAACAAATAAATTAGTTTTAATACTTATTCCTAAAATATTCTCAAATTACTTTTTAACTACGTTTTTTATTTTCTTTATTCGATGCCTTTTCAGGGCTACTCTCTGTCCGCCCACTGCGTTTGCATCTTCATTGCTTCTCTGGTCGACAGTTTCGCCTCCCATACAGTGGTTTTTGTCATGTTTACTATTCTCGGTGGATTAACTGCGCTTCACATGGTTAGTTTAATTTTCAGGGTTTTTTTTACATTTAACGATGTCAACAAAGCGTGACGACTATACACCAATGTTTATAAGTTGACACACTACAGCCGCATGACCACGGTCTGAGTATTTTTTTAATATCCATTATTGTAAAATAACAGTTTGTCGTTAATTCATAATGAGTACAAATAGTTCAGATTCCAATCTTTTCTCTTCTGCATGGACAGCTACGCAAGGCTAGCGTGCCGCATACTTGGAGCATTTGATTTTAGGTCGAAGCGTGGGCCTTTGTATAATCGGTTAGCAGGGACAGGTGTACTACTAAAGATCAGGATCTTGGCTTTGTTAATGATGTTAATCATTTTGCTAGAAGTTATAATAAATAAGTATATTTGATATAAATTCTCATATATTTAGAAGCTTTTGCACAAAATGTTCGAATATATACAAAGGACGCCAATTTTAAAATATGTTAAATATGCCCGTAGTCCCATTATCTCACGTTATTGTGTTTAGTTGCAGAAATGACGTTAATTAACCACATGTGGCATGATCTAAAGTAAGCTGTCAGTATATTAGGAATAATTTAGTTTAATTTTTGCGTAATACACACAGAAAATTTCTTAAGAATGAGTTGTTTAGCTTTCCTTTTTGCAGTCTTTTTTATGGTTGCATAATATAACGTTTCATGTTTAGATATTTACGGCTTTCTAAGTATAAAAAAGTATCGGCTTGGCCTCATTTAATTACTGGTGTAAATTTTCATGAACCTCATGCAAATAAACCGGTGTACATATTGGTGGTGATAACCCTTAAGCACCCTCGAATAAAAAAAGTTTTTGTAAGTTAATTGGTCAACATATTCTAAATTAACTTGTTTAATCAAAATGACTGTTTCAACCGGAGAGTAGTTGAAGAAATTTAAACACATTTAACTGTTTGTTGCGCTTGCTGTAGTTTCTTGGTAATTGCATGGTTCATTCTGATTGCGTTTCATTGGTGTTCCCTTTCAACCGGAGTTTTATCAATGATACTGATCACACAATTTTAATGACAAACGGAGTATTGTTAACAGTTATCAAAGTTTTGTTTTCATCATGTGTATATCAAAACCGGAGATTGGAGATCTGCGTGCTGGGTTTCAGAAGAGGCTTTGCCGTTGATGTTAAATTTACCAGACCTATCCACCGAACCCTAAGTTCACATATATTTTCTCCAATACATGTGTTTGGTTGATGAGATTACGTTGTGGCGTGATCAAGTGACCGATATCATAAACATTGTTATCCGACCACAAAATTTTCTGTATACTCCTTTTGCTGTACCGCCATTCATCGGAATTTTATCGATGTCCTAACAAGCGGCGTTCTACACCAAGGGTTAAGGGAAATTTTACACAGAGCGGCTGAAAATAATTTGTAGGCCCATTAATTTTCTCTTAATCAATTGCTTGTGATACTCATCTGGTAAAATTCGCATTTATGTACCAATATGCTGTTTAATACATGCATGGTAATAATATAGAATTTCTACAATCTTCTTTCTTGGATACAAAAACAATCAATTGAATATCCTTGAGCCCACAGGTTTTAAAAAAATCTGTTTAGTCTATCAGCTAACAGTGATTAACAATCGAAATTAATGAAAAAATATTGAATTACTTATATATGGTAAGGTAATCGATGTTGGATGCTCTAAGGACTGGGTAAGGGGTATTATATCAAGATCTAGTTTATTGCTATTTGATCTGTTTGTCTCTGAACAAAAGTCAAGATTTTATGTACTCAAAGAAATAAAGAAATAAATCAGTTGGGTTAATGATGGCCATTAAAGTATCTACCTACTAACTATCGAAGTAGCTAAGATAAGGCTTAAGTTAGAACTAATAGGAAATCTATATTTGTAAAGCCGAATCTTGGATTCTTTGGAATCGTTCCAACATACGAGCAGCATTATTGGATTTAAAAAATTTAACTATAAAAGTTAAAGCCTGGAAGCACAACCGTAAATATATGTACGTTTGTGGGGAACTACCGGGCTGAATGTTTCGGCGCATATTCTTCCATTTCAAAGTTTATCATTAGGTTCTGTCTCATTATACATTGTGCATAGTGATTTTTCGGCTGTTACATCTGTGATGAAATTCTTAGATTTTATCTCAACCATTTCCCTAATTAATATGGCCATTCCACTGGGTGCGTATGTACATGCGATTACAGTCCTTCCAAACTATCTGATGGTAATTTTCATATGAGCGCCTAGGTGGATCCAATTGTTGAATGTACTGAGATTCATAAGTTGTATGTCCTCCTCAGCGGCCACATGGTGTCCACATATACGGTTACAGTCTCTTCAGGATGTTGTGCATTTCTGGTACATTAAATTGTTCTGTTGTGTTTTTAGTAATGTAATGCTGCTATTGTTCTTATTTTTCTATTAGATCTGCGCCAGAAGTAAACTTGATGATTTTTAAAAATGGGGTAGAATAATTTTACCGCACTGCTATTCTATCTATAGTTTGCATTATTCTTTGTTGAGCAAATCTGCTTGCATTGATAGGATCATCGGTTTAAAAGGTCATTTGCACATCTTGCTTGCTTATCTACCGAAAAAAATGCGATTGGAACTGCTGATGAAGTAGGCAAGCATTCACAAATATACGTACTATTATTTGCTATATCTGTTACTAGATCACGTTGCCACGTGATCCCAGCATTGGATCTCCAGGAACCCATCAAGGGATAGATTTCTCATTTTTTGTTTGCTTTTTATGCTCATTATACCACTAGGATAATTATTAAGTGGGATCTGAATGACATTTATTACTGAAAATGTAAATCGATTCGCCTAAACGAGATTGGTCAATTTGACAAAAGCAAACTTTGATTGCGAGGGAGCGTCAAGGCAATTATTGAATTGGAATATCCGATAAATATGAAACCTATGCAACTGCGAATAAAGATCGATACTTAGTGAAATATATGAGGTCTCTGTTTTGTTATTGTCATATTTGTTCTCGTTATTTTGGGCTTTTATAGTTGTTTTTTTAGCTTCGTCAAAGTTGCTGATTTCACACTGACAGGTATAAATACGAAGTCAGACGTCAGGTATTTTACCGTTTGCTCAATAAATCAGCTAAAATTAGTGAATAGGAACCCATCAACCTTTAATAATTACCACACAGTTCTCTTATTTATGTGTTATCAATTAAAACGCATATGTTCAAACAGTCATAGTTGAAGTTGATACGAAAGGCTACCAAATCCGGTTTGCAGTCTTGATTGAAGTTCGTAAAACCTTGCATTTTTAAATAAGGTCAAAGGCAGACTGAATCATGACTGCTCGAGAAAGTGTTGTGGACAGACGGACTCTAGTGCAATGTACTTCTTGTTTCGATGGCATGCTTTTAATATGGTCGTTGTTAGCTGAACTCCACTCACGGCGTTATGTCATCACAAATCAATGTAAAACATCCAAATAGAACGGCTACATTTTCATAGTACCATATTTTTCTATTATGCATTCTAGGTCCAGCATGAAATAGATATACAAATGAGGATTGTGTTCAATTTATGACTATTAACCTAGTCATCTGGCTGTTGGTCTTTGATTAAAATTCTACTGTAAGAGACACCTGTGTTCAATGTGAAAATCTTTGCTATTACAAAGTTAAAGACAGCCAGTCCTCAATATAGACTGTGAATATGCTAGTCACGCTGTAATTACGACTGTTAACGTACCTAATTTCGTTTGCGACAGTATAGAGGGGGATTTAGAGCATTTATATTGTTCCACGGTAAGGAGTGTCAACGCATTTCGAAAAAAATATTGTCAAGTTAAGCATCGTTGATGTAGTTCGAATAATTTTATACTTTCAAACAATCCTTGACTGAGCGGGGTGGTGGTTATAATTCTTTAGATCAAGTTAGCGATTTGGAAATTGACACCAATCTCATTGCCTTTAATCAGTCGCACAGTATAGTAAGTTTGTCTGGCAGTAGTTTTACTGTTTTTCGACTGGTTAAATACAATGGGATTGGTATTCATTTAAGTCTCGCAAACTTGATCTAAAGAAAAAGATCAGATAATGTGTTTAATTATCACCCTTACCTGAAACCTATGTCCAGTTTGTATATTCTATGGATTATTCGACCGCACAGCTTCTAGTAGGTCATGTGCGAGTCCTACATTTTACATACAATGTGCAGACAGCTACATTACGCTCGAAAAGCAATTCAGGTTGAATTTTGTTTGCCAATTGTAAATATATCGAAATGTAGCAAACTCCCACACATGTAGTCACATCTGCCATGCCTGAGCGGCGGTCAACATGCCAATATGTTTTTACAGTTCGAATTTACCACGTACTTCTACCGATGAACTTCTTTTAATCTGCAATTTTTCGCAAATGGCATGGATAGAGTTAACGCTATTTCTCGTAATCGATTGCTATCGAAATTTTTTTATATAAAATTATCTTGTGTTTATCTGTTTGAGGATTCCGTTGTGGAGCATCACAACCCAAATATAGTCATTGCCGTTCCAGCCATTCATTCTTGGCTTCATCATAAGCTACCTATGCCATGTTGTCATTAAATGCTTGGGTCGCGATAAAAACAATTTGTAACAACCCAGATAGATTTCGCCCTGCTGTCAAATTCATAAACCCGCCAGAGTAACTATCACTCGATCATCCTGAATGCTAAAGCCTATCTGTTGTTAGTTTTGCTGTCTGGTGATTGCAAGAATCCTAATGTTAGACAGTTACAACAACGCGTGCTACTAGCAAGCAATCTATTCATTAAGCGCCATCAGCAATCGCAACATATTTCAATCTGCAAGGCGTGTTAAATGCCTAATTAGAGCCTTATGCCTTGCAGAATTTTCTGGTTTACATGCTTTTCGAAATCACTAGAAAGCATTGGCAAGCGGCAGATTTACCTTTGTAATGGCCATTGAGCTGTCTTCGGAAGTACAGAAGGAAGCATGTAAATTTATCATGGTTTAAGATCTGCTGATTCACTACCATTTCATTATATTGAGATATGAAATTTTTAAACGCAAAATATACAGAAATAAATCGTTGAAAATAAAATTGTGTTGCTTTTATTGATAAATTTGAGAATAATTTACTAGTAAAAGATTGTTGCTTTGCTCGTAATTTTGTTTTAACTCGCAGCTAACAGTTGTTATTAAATTGATACTTTTGAGATGAGAGCAAGCATGCTAATTACACAGCAAGTTTTGCCTAATAAAGGAAACTGGCTAGTGGCCCAAAAAATCGAAGGTCTCGAGGAAGTCTGTTTTTAAGACTTTGGTGGAAGATATGCTAAATCATCGATACACACTAGAAACGGGGGACATTGTGTTCTTTTGCGGCTGCAATGACACATCAATTTTTAAATACTGGTATAAGCTCCAATAATTTTTCCTTATGAAATCCACGGTTGCTTTCTACTCGATGGCATGTAAGATTTTGTGGGAACTCTGAAGATGCAGTCTCAGTTGAAGCAATTACACTGTTTCCACTGCAAAATCGATTTCGAAATCTTTCCGTTTAAATCCGACCTGAGAAATATCCGCCTTAGTAAATGTAACGGTATAATGAAATTGTGAAAAAGAAAAATGGCTCAATACTGCTATTTTATGTCATGACGAAGCTTTAAATGTATGATATTGAAGCCGTTCGCTTAGACGAGAACCGTTATTGCTCATTCTTTGTATGCTAGTTTTCTCTTGTTTGTTTATAAGATTCCGAGTGGTATCGCTTGAATCGGATTTTGCTTAAATTTTAAACTATTAGCCTTGCTTCGGTTACTTTTTGTAAGTTTTGATTTATAAAATGTTAATGCCTATATATTTATTGGTGCGCCTTTGTTGAACACATTTTTAGACTTCCTTTATGCTGCTTAAGCATGAAATAAGTTCATACAGCTAACATTGCTTTAAGCAACTCCATTAATAGTTGCTGTACTCAGTTTAATTTTTGCCATCAACTTTGAGCGTCTAAGGCATGATATGTATTTAATATTTATTTTTTTAAATGCGAGCCTTAATAAAATTCAAAATAACCTTTCAGTGTGCATAAATAAAAAGAAATTTTATCAAATACAAGAAATGATACTTTCTCATTTTCTTAAGTATCTACAAGTTATAATCTTTCTATATATAAATTGAAAAGAAGCACAATATAGAAATTTGTAAACATGGAGAGAGTGGGAAAGAAGGAAGCCAATCAATTGCGTGCGTCACCTTCAGTTCAAGTTCAATGCCTGAACTTGCTTCCGGCTACAGTTTGTTTATCCAGAAGGTTTCGTATGTAGCTAGCTCACTTTTGCTATTGCATTTAGCAATTATTTTAAATGCTACGTCTGAAGAACATACGCGTGATGTTTCAAAGATGTGTATTCACCATTTGATCTATAACGCGTTTAAGCTGAATGTTCTCGCATTCGAGTAATTAATTGTCTGGTCGATCGGCCTACGTAAGTTAACCGACAACTTGCGCATGCATATTGGTAAATAATATTTGATGTCGACGTTAACGGCTGTTTCTCTTTGATTGCTGGTAACGGCAAATGTGTTACCCTAAATAATACTCGTAGTTTAGCTGCATTAAATGTACGTGTTAATGCTGTTTCAATTTTTTTTTGTGCTATTCGGAAAACTGCATCCCCCTTAAATGGGATGTTCAGGTAGATTGTTTTCTTTTCTGGTCCATAATACTTCTGTTTCTGTTTAATTCCCTTCTTAATAATTGACTTAATTAATTGTCTAGGATAACCATTAGACATTAAATCGTTAATTGCTTTATTATTTTCGTTTTCTTTTGTATCTTGACTAACCAACCTGTCATTTCTTGAAAAGCAGTCACGAACTGTTGATAATTTATATTGAAACGACACAAAACTGCTGTAATGCAAATACTGTGCAGACCAGGTTGGTTTATAGCAAATCGTTCTATTTAATATAGCATTAGTTTCTTTCTTGTTGTTATAATGGTATAATCTGACTACCTACAAAAGATAGAAAACATGTTGAATGAAAATACAAAATTCACGCGTCTAGACGATAAATCAGATGAAATAGACAAAGTGGAGCGCAACGTAATAAATGAATTTAAGATCTTGACATATGCAAGTTTAATTGATGAGGCCACTGCAAAGAAGCTCAAGCCAGTTGGATTATATACACCAACAATGTGCGAGTACCAAAAACACAAAGAAAGGTTGTTCTATGAGGCCAATTTTATCAATGGTCTATTCTCCGCTTCATGCACTGGCTAAATGGTTAGTTCGTATACTTAAACCATTACGCAAACTACTAGGTAATTATTCGGTTGCTGATTCAATAAAGCATATAATAATGATAGTTTCACGTCAGAACACGAGAAAGATGATCGTCTGCCTTTCTTATATATACTATTAAAGAAAAACTGCAAAGAAAACAGCTTAACCGAACATCCTATTTAAGGGGTATAAAGTTTCCCGAATAGCATAAAAGAAAGTTGAAGCGATATAAACACGCACATTTAATTTAGGGTAACACACTTGCCGTTACCAACAATCAAGGAGAAACAGCCGTTACTGTCGGCATCAAATATTATTTACCAATATACATGCGCAAGTTTTCGATCAACTTATGTAGGCCGATCGACCCGAATAAGAGAACATTGTAACTTAAACGCCTGTTTTAAATGAAATGGTTAATACACATCTGAAATTGCAAAGCATATCGTCGAAACATCAAACGTATGTTCTCCACACGTAGCATTTAAAATAATTACTAAATGCAATAACTAGAGGGAGCTAGCCACGTTCGAAGCCTTATGGTTAAACAACTTGCAGCCGGATTTATGCAAGCAGAAGAAGCATGTTCAGGCATTGAGCTTGAACTGGATATGACGCAGCAATTGATTGGTTTCCTTTTTACACTCCATGTTTTCATATTTATATCATGTTTTGTCTTTAAATTTATATACTAGGAGATGTTCATTTGCAGATACTTGAAAAGAAGATGAGAAAGAAGCATTTCTTGTATATGATATTTTTTTAAATTTTTGCCCATGGAAAGGGTACTATATAATATACATTTGTTGAAGGCATAAGCTAAAACTTTCATTAGATAGCAAATTCATCTATTAAAAAGAGTCGATTGCGCACTCGTTAGACATTGATGATCTTTTCGTGTAAATTGCAGCGGCCAGGCTTCAAACTGGGACAGATTTAATTGAGTCGAGAAGCTTATCTACTCCGCCACCAATGTCACACAATACATGCCGTTTTCAATTATGTATAAACATTGTTTTTTGATCATACCTTAATTCAGATTGTTTCTTTGTGGCGTTGCTTCCTAACCAAAGTCCCAACTTCACAGCCAAGATCTTTCGTACGATAGATTCTATGTTTCGTATTCAATTTATATTGAATTATAATATAAAAACTATCTTTTATTCTGTATAATTTGGAAGTATAAACTAAGCCTTGAATCCGGGGGCGAATTCAATTTATGAATAACACTTGCTTTGTGATAATTGGGTGTTCATCAAATATTTCCAAGAATTGCCATGTCCGAAGGCTCTAATCGGGGCACGTTTGCTTCAGAATTTTACCATTGATCTTCTGCGCCACCGAAGTGACGCAATACATAAATGTTTTAATTATTTACTAACCCATGTTCAATAGTCAGTCTCTCCTTCGGGTGTATTCTATGCATCGTCTTCTTTTATCCAAATTACCATCTAGCCAATTCCGACCTGTTATAGTAGATCAAAAATCTTGCCACCGGGTGAAGTAGTATTGAATAGAAATAGTACGACCTCAATTTATTAGGTGCATGTTGTCAGATTAAACTAGACATTGCAAAGAACAACTAACGCTATCCACTCATTGGACTAGTTTCTTTATTATTGAGTACTCATCAAGTGCTTGCCAGAAGTACAGGTCCAGGCGAGGCGATTATAACAAGCACTTAATGAGTATCAAGTAAGATCGACACCGGTTAACATGATTAATTAGATTGTTTATCATTTTCAATTTTTATTCTATAACAGCGCAGTATATATGCTTTCAAATAAATTTGTAATTTTTTTGAATCATTATCGATTTACAGAATTTAGTCAAGGTCATTTATGTTTTAAAAATGTTGAAATCTCCTTGCTGTTAATAAAGTAAAAGCGTAGAAAATGATCTAAAATCTTTCATTCTATAAAACTTGTTTGCTTGAATTTGCAACGTGCAATAATATAAGACAAAAAATTTGTAATGAATTTTATGTATTATAATTTTTGCTATTGTTAGAATAAGCATTATTTTTTGTGGATTACCATTTAATCTCTTCCGCGGATTTCATTTTGCTTTTCAGGCTCGTCTCTTTTGGCGGCATACACCGAGCCCGCAGGCCAAATTGGCGCTTGTCATCGTTGCCGTCACTATGAACATGCTGTATCTGCTTTATTTGCACTTTGCCTTTCATAAAGTTGTATCAGGTAGGCGATTCGATGTTAACTTCTTGCTCTCTCTCTATATATATATATATATATATATATATATATATATATATATATATATATATATATATATATATATATATATATATATGATAAAAGCTATTGCCATGGTACGAATAAGATTTTTTAATGGACATTCGTTCTATCGGTATTTTCGGCCAAATTTTTCTTGATTCTTTTTTGCATTTTCAAAGATAATGATCATAAATGTGTGAACTATCCTAGTAATGTATGAAGCAGGATGCAAAGTAGCCAGTAATTTCTATCTAAGCTGTGTCGGAATACAGATGTTTCACTTTTTGTCATATGATGTGGCATCTCTTTCATTAGATTGTGTCACCGCACACCCTATTCACTACTTTTAGAAAACATGTCCACTTTTATAAGAGCTTCTTTTGTGCTTTTGTTATTACAATCTGAAGCTAGACATTTGGTATAATAATTTCAATAGCTTAGTTAACACGCATAATTATCATTTTGCATGATCAATGACAGGCAAAGGTTAATACTGGTAATATAGCCTATATGTTATGTATTTTCGCAAATTGCTAATTTTTGTGCAGGGGATAATTCGCATTTTTCAGTATATATATATATATATATATATATATATATATATATATATATATACTGACCAATTAATGATTTATACTGGAACACAATTGAATATATATATATATATATATATATATATATATATATATATTCTTATAATTAGGAAAACAGAACACATAAATAACAAAGTGGATAAAGGCCATTTATTTCGTGAATACTAATCATCTCTTATAAAATCATACATATTTATACATTTTGGGTTTTCAATTGATTATGCTAGTGGTAACAAATCTGACTCGTTTTTACTTCTGTTTCTTGTTTTGGCTAGTTGGTGAGTGTGTATGCGTCTTTGCATGTAAAGTTCATTCTCGCAGTATTACAAAGTGATGTCTGAGATCTGGTCATCATTGTTTTGATGGCTTGAGAATTAACCATTTGTGCGTATTGTTCACTGTTACATATAAAAGTGCTATTTTTCTCAGTATAGTTGATCGTTTCACCTTGTTGCGCAAAGTTGTCATTTCCACATGGTAACAGCGCCAGTGTGGATTGCATTGCTAAACGCTCACACTGTTTGGAGACTTCTGTCATCGTATGCGCCTCTGTTATTTCCACTTCAGTTTGTTGCCAATCCGATTGTATGTTTGTTGATTCTAGTCGAGGGCCTGTTTGTTCTTGACTGGATACTAGTAGATTGTTGTTGAATTTTGTTATTCTTGGCCAGTCGATAAGAATATCATGTTGATGAAACTTTTGAATATTAAGGTCAGGTGCTTGTTGTTTTATGTAAAGGGCTTCGTAGATAAATAATAATTTTTCTGATTTTGCTTTATGTAGAATTGTGAAATTGGTCGAATTGACAGGGTGCCCCGTTGCCAATATATGATCGGAAATAGCTGATTTTCCTGACGGTGCCAAACCTTTGTTAATCAATTTCTGTGGCAAATGTTGCTGGATTCTGCTTATCAATTGTTCCTTCGTATGTCCTATATATATATATATATATATATATATATATATATTTCAATTGGGTTCATTAATTGTACAGTAGCAAGAAATGCTCAAGTTGAATAGATGAAAGCAGATTTAATTTTAGATATTCTTGCTGATGTATTGACGATTTAGTTTAGATTAAGCTTAACTGGACAAACATTTAAATGGCATACAGTTAAACAATAATTTATTGTTCGAGTGGTGGTAGCAATTATTTAAATCAAGTTTGCGGGCTTGAAGTAAACACCAAACCAATTGTATTTAACCAGTAGTCAAACAACAAAACGAAACTACAGCCAGTCGCACGCACTACCGCATTTCGACCTTCCATGATCATCATAGTACGACAGAAAACTGACTAGCGAGGATTAAACCGCATTGCATATATATGGAAAGCAAAATTAGATATGCGGCTCTCAATGTATGCAAGACTACTAGAGGTGAGAGCAGCACATCTAATTTTGCTTTCCATATATACGCAATGCGGTTTGATTCTCGCTAGTCAGTTTGCCATCGTACTCTGATGATGATCATGGAAGTTCGAAACGCGTCAGTGCGTGCGACTGACGGTAGTTTTGCTATGTTGTTTGACGACTGGTTAAATATAGTTGGATTGGTGTTTACTTCAAGCTCGCAAACTTTATTTTAATAAATTAAATAATAGTTTATTATTCTTATCATCGGCATATATTATTATATATAATAATAAAAAAATTATTTGGCGACAAATGCCAACAGGCCCAACAATTGAAATGATGAGGTACAAATCAAAAGAAGAATATGCAAAGTTGAATGTAATTGTGACTAGCAAAGTAAATTACCATAGGGGAGGAGGGAGTTGAGAAAGAGAAGTCCTTTTATCAACTTCGTGATAGATCGCTCTGGTGGAATGGATATTCCATTAGAGTAGGAAGGATCGACTAGATAGAACTGAATCTGCACACCAGTGTCGTGTGCAGGAATGATTGACTCCAGTTGAGCGAAGTTGCGGCTGATGGAAAGCGTGAAGGAACCAGCGTCTGATGATTGCCAGATGGTTCTGTAGGCTTTTTGAGTTTCCGATTGTTTGCTGAAACAAAATGGATAGATTTAGTAGAGCAGATTGTGGCATAGCATTCAATATTTGGATGCGGTTGAATGAAAATGAGAATAGAAATGGTATTGGTGAGTCCTTATTTGAGTTTGAGAATCAGAGGCGAGTAGTTGAAAGAAGAGGCTAGCCACAAGAGACTTCAAGCTCCGAAACTGGATAATCGCCTAGGGATAAAAAGAAGTGTTATGGATTAAGGAGGAACCAGTTTCGCTACCAATAAGATGATTCGCCTAGAAATTCGTGATGGGATAGGAGTTTTATTTCCGCGGGAAGAGCGTTGAATACACTTGTGGCTTTGGAAAAGAGATAGATTTTATTAAATATAATGGCAGTGTGATTAGATTTGATTGAAGAGTTGCTATCGCGTGTAGCATAGTGGAGACTTTGGTGAGCGAAGTTTAATATGATAGGTTAGCTGTGATTTTATGAACGAAAGAAATGACTCGTAAATGACTGGTAAAGCATAGCGAAAGAAGGTTAGCCAGCAGTAGGCGTACCCGATAATTCTGGCTGTGAGGGAAGACTCGCTTTAAAATTCTGGAAGAAATCTTTTCGATGGCGTAAGAGGAGGTTACAGTGAGAGGGCTATACAATTCGCTAGCGTATAATATGAGGAGTAGGACATAGACCTTAAACAATGTGAGTTGGAGAGTGGGATTGTTAGTCTTGAAACAGATTAAAAGGGCCCACTTGAAGAGTTTGGAGGTAGTATGTTGAAGATGTGGGGAGAAGTCTAACGATTTAGAAAAAGAGATAGCAAGGTGCTTGGCCAATTCAATTAATTCAATATCGAGGGGAAAACTTGTATCTGGAAGAGAACAGGATGGGTCAGATATAAGTTTCATCAAACGAGTCTAATTGGGGTTCAATTTAAGACCGATTATGCTAAGCTGCGAGTGTAACGAAGATAACAGCTGAATGACAATAAGTAGGGAGGAGCTGAATGCTGTGGGGTGCTGAATGGAATTACCATTTCATCTGCATATTTGAACAGCTTGAATAGGTTATCCTCAACCTGCACTTGAACGAGTGTTAGGCCGAATAATACGGAGCCCTGGGGAAATCCAGATCGGATAAGGGCTGCCCTCAAGTTACTATTTCCGACTTTTACAGTTGTGTTACGGTGTTGGAGATAATAACTGCTAAAATTGAAGACATTGGTGCTAATACCACTGCTTAACAAGGCGGATTCAATTCCCGAGAACGCCAGTGAATCAAAGGCCCTGGAAACATCTAGAAAGAGGAGAGTACATTCATGACCTTCAGAGATAGAGGAATTGCAGTGTTCAAGGACACTGACTAAGTTGGTGGAAAAGGAGTGGCCATTCAGGAATCCATGTTGATCGTCGAGACTTGATGATAGAGTAGATTAAATTATGCAAGACCCTTTCGAAAATTTAGTTAAGGAAGGGACGATAGTAATAGGGCAGAGAACTTTGAATGAGGAGATTGACGAAGTACCATATTTGGGATAGGAGAGATCATCGAGTTAAGCCATTCCAGGGAAAGATAGGTAGATTCAGGGCATCGGTTGATAACATCGGCGAGCAGAGAAAAGAGATTCCAGCAAAGAAATGAAATCATCCCGACAGAGACACCAAAATGATGAAATTGGTGTATAGATTGTATATCTTTGAATATTTCAACGACGGCAAAATAATGAACCAACGAAGGTTCTCAGCGTCTCCGTTGTCAAGCATCTTATCAGACGGAGTGGGAATGGAGTTGTCCGACCGAGAGAAGTTTATATGTGAGTTATTGGACGTTTGTAGTAATTGGTGCTTAATGACTTCGAACTTATTCCGAGACGCTGTGTGGAGGCTCTCTCGATGTTGAGCGCTTGTTTGTTGATTACCTGTTTAATATACTCATCGGTACGTCGGATAACGAGAGCGCGCGCAAGTGATGTGCACAATCTAAAATTGCGTGCAAGGTTTTCGCGTGTTTTAACCAAGGCATTCAACTTGTTCATCGCGTAAATGTGTTGAATACAGGTGTCAGAAGTAAAGTCGGATGATAAGATTTTATGGGCATCGGAAAAACATGAGGAGAGGCTGTCTGGGAGATTAAGATCACACCAATTAACCGCGTCACGGAGTCGACTAAACTCTTCCGAATTAGAGAATCGCCTGGAGGTCTGAATGTTTTCTTCAGGGAGAGAGAATAAAAGAGAAATAAGAAAGGATACCTGACAGTAGTCGAGATTAGTGAAGATCTCCCAAGACTGAACATTGGTCACATCTATGTTGGAGAGGACACTATGAAGCTGGTTGTTCCCTCGTGTAGGGAAGTGCACAAATTGACTAAGGAGGTTGTCCACAAAGAGCAGAATCAACGGGTGAGTTTCTGTAGTGATATTATGCCAGTTGGCCAGGGAAAGGTTAAAGTCACCCACAACGATGTATTGATCGGAGTGTTGAGTTGAGCCCCACGGGTGTCATCTATTATTGAGAGGTTTTAGGGTTTTTTGACAACGCAAACGGATAAGCTTTGGTCTAGAATCAGCAGCTGAAGCGAATAGAATTCTAATCCTAGCGAGTTCGATGTAGACAGGCGGTTGGGCATGAGCGAAACAGACAAAGGCAGCCAGACGACCCCCACGACCAGCCATTCTGTCACTTCGAAGGAATGTGCAGCCATTGATGAGAAAAAGATCATCGCAATGAACGAAAGAGGACAGCCACGTTTCAACAAGATAGCACATGTTTAGCTCGTTAGAGGGTAAAAATGCTCGCAGTTGTTTGATTTTTGGCGTAAGCGATCTACAATTGATAAGAATTGCTGAAAGGATCCGTTAGATCGAGGAGGAGAAGCGGGCAAGTGCTTTGTGCTGACTTCCGGAGCGATACCTCGGGCTGATAAGGGTAACTGACCGGTTGTTAACGAGAATAGTGGTCAGCATCGATCTGGATTTCCTTAGTCTTAGGCGGGTAAGGTAATTGGAGGATTTGGAAGCAGGACAGCGGCGAGTTATCTGAGCTCGAGGGGTTACTTGAGAGTAGTGATGTGGGGGTGGGAGGGGGCAAGATCTCAACGGGGGCAGAGTCAAGACTATCCTGTGTGGTATCAGTGAGTTGGAAGGAGGAAGTTGTGGGGGAAGAATAGATGGATCGCGGGGTTGTGGTCTTTTGTTTTGTCGGTTTCAAAACCTCTTCACCGGTCGTGATAACGATTTGAATTAAGGATTTGTTACTGGTCCTGGAGATTGGAGGATGGCCGTTGTTGGGGGTCTTCATGCGGAGTGGTGGGCCAAGACAACGCGGTAAAACTTGCGCTTTTTTGGTGGGAATGGTCTCGCTGATTGAGCTATTGGTGAAGGGGGCCCTTAAAATCGAGAGGTAGTTAGCATTATGGGTCCAGAGAAAGGAGCATCATCGAGGATGCCTCCGTAAAATGATCGGCGTTTCTTTGGATTGCTCCAGCAGGGATAGGCATATCTAGATTCAGTGAAGGGGGGCGGTGTCTGGCGGAGAGGTCTGCGCTTGTTCTGAAGTTCTTTGTAGTAAAGGGGAATCACGCTTTAATTTGACTTTGCCTGTCGATATAAAGGGTGATCGAAATTTCAGTTGACTGAGTTCATCGTCAGACAGCATTTTGTGGAAAGAAACCACATAAGCACGATCTTTGCGAAGGAGACCGTTATGAGATGATGCAAGTTGTCTCCAAAATGACTGATTAAATCTGAAGCCAGGTCATCCTTAGAGAGTGAGGAGTGCGAAGACCAGAGGAAGAGTTTGCGTTTACTGTGATTTCGTAAAGCAACCTCCCGCGCAACACCGTTCAAGAAATCATCAGCTTGGCAGAACAAATGTGGCTGCAACGTGGAGAGAGAGGTTACCCGGTAAAGCACCTAGCGAGATTGGTAAGTAGCTTCTGGGTTAAAGGAGTGGTGGAGGCTGGTTAATTATTATAGAGTGTGATGGAGAAACAGAGAGAAAAAAATGAAAAAATATATCGAAAATTACGACAAGATAATAGTAAGTCCTTTATATACATAAAAGAAATTCCAGCAAAATATATGATTAAATTCCAAGTGTTTCCCAAAGGTGAGATCAGACGAGAAATCTGGAAAATCTAAAGATAAAATCAAAATGAAACCCGGTCTCAGTTCAAAATTAAGGAATTTAAGGATTAAAATATTTTAAATTGCATGTTGAGTATTTGTGGTTTTCCAAATGGAAGTTTGTTGAGGTTTTCTTATATATATATATATATATATATATATATATATATATATATATATATATATATATATATATATATATATATATATATATATATATATATATATATAGTTACCGATTTTTATTGGCGAGCTATTAAAATATGTCTGTTTATGTCACTTGTTTTCTTATTGTATGACAAGAAATTATTCGTTTAGGGCAAGCTAGTTGCCTAAGTGGACTAGGCCTACCGTATGTTTGAGAAAAGTATGCACATGTGTTTCTGCTTTTTTTTTTGTTTTGATCATTTATTGTACGGATGTGCGTGTTTTGTTGTGAGTGTACAACTTCTTTTTTACACTAAGCACGTAATATTTTCTTGCTTCGCGGCTCATCTGCTTCTTGTCTGTTCACTTACTTTGTTAGGCCAGAGTGTATGGATTTACTGGAGGAACAGGTGTTCAGAAATTGTCGTAATTCTCAATTTCGGTGAACTTTAGCATAAATTGATATCCATCAGGTTGGTATCATGTACCGACTCGGAAACCATAGTGTTAGTACCATGTACCTTTTCGGTACAATAATGTTGGTATCGGTTACTAACACAATGGCCATAGTGTTAGTATCCTTTACAGACTCGGTATATATATTATATAGTGTGAGTTAGCGTTGAAGTCGCATTGTCGTTGACTTCAGATTATGTTAGCTTCACTATTACAGGTTTACACATTCGTCTAGGAGATTGTACCGTCCTATTATTCCACATTCTTCTACCAAATATATAGTGGTTAAAGGGCGTAATACCGGCTCCTACTGATGAGTCGCCAGTAAGCACGAAACGAATGTGCATGAGATTATACTTTCCGTTCATGCTGTCTTTGATTTATACTTCTGGTCACAAATGAACTAATTTGTTACTAGGTTCGCAACACCTAATGCATACTTGCATATATATTAGTTCTTCTCAATAAACAGTATTTAACACTTACTTTGTTGTTGCTACTCTTGTTGCCAGCTCTACGTTAGAGGACCTTCGTACGGATTTCGTTTTTGGTTTACTGAATATACGTGCTGGTTCCTGCATTTGCGGCCAGTTAATCGCTATATTTTGATGTTGAAACTTTTGATATACACTGTTACATAAATGCTTATGATATTTTCTTTTTTAGCTTAGCCCACATAGGCAGATAACCGACACTAAATGAATGTCCAGTTGTCATACAATTAGAAAGCAAATGACGTTAGCTCGCCAATCAGAATCTCAAACAATTCACAAATGTGACGTATATATTAGATGACCTCAATCATCTTCCATTCATTCATTTGGAAAACCCTAGATAATCAACATGTCTGATCATAATTAAAGGAAATTAAATTGCCAAAGTATTGAGAAGAATATTTACAAATAAATTTTTCTTCGCCTATTCAATGTGTGCTTTTCGTCCTATTGAAGAATTAATGATTTTTTACTGATTAAACGCGTTGACAAAAATTTTTTTGAATGAAACAATACATTATAATATTTACCTTCTTTTGAATTGGTAAATCCTTGTCTCTGTTATCCTGCTCGTTCGTGCAATTTTGTCTTTTTTTACATATTTTAGTGATGACTCCGTATTCTTCAGTACCAACACCCATGAAAGAAGTTGGTAAGCTGCATGATTTACGTTTATAATCAATTTGTGTGTTTTCCCACGTTTTTCTATATGTCTAATTAATCTTTGAATGAAACAAGTTGAAGATATTCTTCATTCTACGTAAAAGCTAAGGAATGTTCGATACCGACAAAAATCATGATGTAATTCTCAAATTTGCTGCCCTACAACAAAATATGTTTTACCACGGAAAGATGGTGGAACGAAATTCTCGACAAAAGTAGCGACGTCCGCCATGCATGGGAAATAAGCGACAAATAGTGAGCCTGCAGTTATGACTTTGTGCTGAAGGCTTTTCTGAAGGGTCAGTACCCTTGCGCAATTAAAGTGTTTTTAGCAAAGGTAGTAATGACTTGGGAAGGACGGACCAATTAATACAATAAGCCTCCAATAGTTGCTTTAAGTGATAAACTCTCTTGCGCAGTGCTGTCCTTCTTGTTGTGAATTTGATTTGCTTTAAGAGACCGTGCTAATATGCGCTTATTCTAGAGAGAAGCCAAAGACGCACAACTGACCACTCTACCATGTTTTATCTTAGGGTTTAGTTTGAATGACATTTGTACGCATTCGATGAGTTGCCTATTTAATATATCATTATTTTTTCACGTAAGAATTACTCGTTGGATTCCTTTGATGTATTATGGTATCTAATGTAAAATATAAAATCAACCGAATATATTTATACATTTTTTTTAAATTTTGCCACTTGAAAATGTGTTTGCCAGTTTATTTTATTATTTTTGTAAGGTGAATTTTAAAATTCAGCTTGCATAGCAAAAGTGTGTTTTTTATAGTTAATCGAACGGTAGGATTTTTCGCTGGTTTATGCAGAACGCAAGAGTGCAATTTATTATTATCTGGCTAAACTAAAGGTTGCTTAGATAATTAGCCTCAGTAATTATTAAAATTAATATCTTGACTTATTAAAATTATATTTTTTTAGTTATGAAATCTTATTCTTCCGATTCCGTGATGGGACAACATGCTGGTAAGCAAACAATGAAATTATTATTATTATGGTACTATTGACTAAATACACGTAGATTAATAATTTTATATCGAAATACTTCTCGCACAGAATAGGCTTTAGAAGTTTAGATCTGTGTGACTGAAAAATAATGACCTATCTCCTAAACATTGGATGTACATGTAATGCAGCTGAGAATGCTTTATATACAATTGCGAAACTTACGCTGAAGTACTCTAGGAGTATCGCTATACATTTGTCCTGTAGCCAATGACGTTTCTAGATTTTATGAAAACCAAAATTCTCCATATTAAAAATCTTATCTCGTATATGGAACCTTTATCCAATATAGAAAATACAATTAAACAATAATTAATTGCGCGGATGGTGGTAGCAATTCTTTAAATCAAGCTTGCGAGCTTGAAGTAAATACCAGTCCCATTTTATTTTACCAGTCGTGTAACAACAACAAAACTACCACCAGTCGCAACGCACTGACGCGTTTCGACCTTCCATGATCATCATCAGAGTATGACGGCAAACTGACTTGCGAGGATCAAACCGCATTGCATATATATGGAAAGCAAAATTAGATATGCGGCTCTCACCTCTAGTAGTCCTGCATACATTGTGCGTGACTGGAAATATCGGCTGAACAATTTCTATGCAGTCACGAACATTAGCTTTTTGTAGCTTTCGCCACAAACAGATATATAAAAATATCAATTAAACAATAATTGATTGCGCGGGTAGTGGTAACAATTCTTTAAATCAAGTTTTCGAGCTTGAAGTAAACTCCAATCCCATTTTATATAATCAGTCGTCGAACAACAACTACCACCAGTCTATTTCACGGAATAAAATAATCTGTGATTCCACTGAAAGTGTGATCCAGCTAGGTATTATGTTGCCTTCGTGGATGTCTTACTATATTCTAGGCTATGTTCCGGGTTTTAAATCACGAACAGCAGCACAATGACATTTAAAAACTTACACGTAATCGCCGCGTGACTATATTCATTCAAGTTGAAGACTTGATAAAACTTGCCGACCAGTCAATTGGTAGTTTTTAATTATCTCACGTGGACTAATCATTAACGGATTTAACAATACATGTACAAATGTCGGCGTTGAATATTGATTGGTGCTAGCCTACATGAGCTATGTCTCTCAGACAACGATGGTCGTATATCTGTTAGCATCTAGCAAACCAAGTCTCACTTGCTTATGGGAAAGGTGCACGTACTGATGAATTGTATACACGACTTCTAAAGTAAAGTGAGATACGTTATGCATAAATGGCTGTTTTAACTAGGATACTTTAGATTATGCAATTCTTTTATTCTTGCCGTTTCTCCTACGTCATTAATACAGCTGACGAGGTACGTGTGACCTGTTAGCATATTTTAGCTGTAGAACCTGGATATTGGAGTCGTAAATGTGTGCGCGCTAAATGTAAACAATTCCGCTAATGTTAAAAATAATTTCTTGGAGAATCTACCAAATTTGGTTTTTAAATAGCTTTGACAACGAAGTCAGGTTCCAGTCTTTCTCTACGCTTTAATCAAATATTCCATTGTACTCATCTCGACGAAATATTACTAACCAGCTGAAAGTTGTTCTTAGTTAAAAGTAGAGGACGCGCCTGTGATGTTTAAACGGTTCATCCAATGGATCGCACCATAGCCTATTTGACTGCAGTACCAGGTTATATTTGGGCTTGTTGCAGCCTCCTGGATTCCTTTTGAGTATCCTTTTACTGACAAGAAGTAGACTAGCAATCTTTGGATGCCAGATACCCGATCATGAGGCATCCCGCCCTCACTAACCAAAAGACAATATGAAAAAAATCTATTGGATTCTAGTGGCAAACAGGGTCTAGAAGAGAGGCATAGAGCTATATGTACTTAGTCTCATTCGGAACCCGGTTTGTGGGTGATTTAAATTTAGGTTTACACATATATGATAATTAATGCAATTATGCGCTATTAGATTTGTTAATACGAGCATCATTTCTATTTGTGTCTACAGACAGAAATTCTTTTCCGCCTATTCTTATTTGTGGAAAGTAGAAAGAAAGCATAGTAGTCACTTTTGTCTAAGCGATGACTAAAATTTCAGCGCCGCAGTGAATAATTTATTTTTTTGAATCCCCTCTAGAAACCATATTTTAATGTCGAATGGGTTTGCCCACTCCCGATGTGCTGTAGTTCGACTGCATAGATATGTAATTAATTTTTATCTCAGCGGTCTTTATATACAGATTTATATTCTTATAAAAATCGTAGCAAATTTCCAAGAGGCCTTCGCAACCCGGCAGTGCGACTTCTCGGATTCGTTATACTTAGCACTTATGATAGACCAAATTCATGCTTGACTGGCATATCCACACTAGAATTGGGCGACCTAGTGTTCCTTTATAGCCCACATATAACCGTGATAAATACGAATTTGAATGAGTAAATGCTGTGTTGGCCACCATGCCGTGGTAAATGTGGCTTCGGTATTGTTCTTAGCCTGTCTGACCGAATTGATTTCTGCGAAACGATAATGGTGAGCGACTGTCGGTTAGCTGGACTGAACATAAATTGTACTTAAGTAGCACAAACTTAATTCGTGGTGTGAAACGTCGAACCACATAGCATCCTCCAGCTCCCGGACAACGGTAAAGTCACGTCATCACGTGATAATTTATAGATGGCGTGGTGGCATCTTGGATTGCCGTTCTTTTTGGAACACGTCGACTCGGACCCTGCACTTATCCATAGTAGATTTTCACTTAGGTTTTCCGAAAAATAAATACAATTAAACTTCAAATAGATGTAAGCAAACTTTAACAGTCGTTCATCCGACAAAACTAGGGAGATATTCTAACATCAAAGCTAAACGAAATAAACTTTGCACGAAGGTAATTTCCACTATGCGCATTTCAGGTACTAATATATGTAGCATTTTAGGTCCCGTATAAATAATCATTGGATCTCTGTAGAACCTATGGAGATACTAGGCTCCAAATTCCAACTGGCTCTGCTTATACTAATACTCGTAGAATTAAGCAGTCTACAAATCGATTTCGGATCATTTAGATCCAACTTATCCGCACAATGGGTCCGAGAAAATTAAAATTTCACGAAAATATGAATGATAGTAACAAATATCTAACGACTGTTAACATAAGTCGTCTTGATTGGTGGCCTGAACAGTTCAAAGGTCAGTTTTAATGCGCACTTGTGCCAGTTCGGATTCCAGAAAGCATGCCTCAAAAGTGTGGAATGATATCTCAAACAACCAACAAAGCTAGAAATATGGGATTTAATCCTATCTCTTAAACGTCGCAAAGCTGCAGGCTACGATTATTTCCTTCCGAGCTTATTTAAGGATTGTAACTACATAATTGTGGAAACGTTGACTAACCTTTTTCGTCTTATTTGGAATATGTCGGCAATCATTCCAAACAGTCCTAACTCTAAAGATAGCTGTCGCGTTATAAACTTGACTCCAAACTTATCTAGATTATTTGCTTCGATTTTCTTACGGCGTCTTAGCGCTTTGCGTGAATCACACGCTGGAGCAGATCGAGCCAGATTCATGTCAGGACGGGCTATGTTGGGTTTCAAAGTTCTCCCGGGTGGTAGTTTGTCGATCCTGACTATGCAGACGATATTTTATGATAATTCGACAATCGAGATTCTGCTAAAGTTACCTTGAATAGATTACTATTCGTTGTTCTGTCTTTCGGTATGAAATTTGCACCCTCTAAACTTTGGATACTTATACAGCATCGTCCACCACTCACTTCTAGTCTGCGATTGCAAGAGAAAATCTGGAGGTAGTTGATAGTTTTAAATACATTGAAAGCTCTAGCAATAGCTCTGACGAGATGAATGTGAGAATCGCTAAAGCTAAAGTAACATGCTCCAAACTGTGCCATTTATGGAGAAACGCGAGTATTTCACTCGGACTTAGCGGTTGTGTTTACAATGCGTGTATACGTGCAGTTTTATTCTACGCTAGTGAGACTTTCCCCCTTAAATAGAATGATTTTAGATTATATGCATTCAGCCACTGTTGTTCGCGATGCATTGCATATGTATGCAAGCGAAAACGAATAACCGGCCCTGACATCCGTAGAAGTAATTTTGGATCGGTCATTAGAAAAACAAGTATGTCTCAGTCAACTACATTATTTCGGTTTAAATTTTGCCTATTCTTTCAATTCGGTTGCCCAGTGGAGCACTGTTCTCTCACCAATGACGGATTAGCGTAAGAAGCAAGGGAGCGCAGATTTTGACGTGGCGGAATCAGTTAAATCTTAATACATTCAAATTGGCTGGTATTCGGCAAACTCGTCGGCCAGCATAAGTTCTACGTGCGTATTGTATTTATTGTTTGGAAACCCTGCTCGATATGACATCGTGTCTAGCTCAATGGAATCATCTTCCAAACTTTCTTTTCTTAGTTGGACAGAGTTAGTTGCCATTTCTATTTGTGGTTATGATGTGATACTGTCAAAAACCACAAGGAAGTTGTATTGCCGACATTGTCCTGCCTTCAAGCTGACTTGGCCATAATGTTGTTCTATATAGGTTTAGTTTGCCTAGGTAAATATACTCATATTATCTAGGTCCTACCCATTTTGTCGTTATTAAATTGTTTCGTGTTTGATGTTATTCTTCTTACGGTCATATGGTAGTGAAACATTAGTTACTATTTGATTTTGTATTGCTGTGTATGATGATGATATTTTTTTATTCATAATTTTAGTCTGTTTTCATCTAGTGGGCAAAAAAGGAAAATTTTTATGGTATAGTTGTTGTTATTTTTATTTGATTTAGTAATAAAATATAAATTATGTTTTAAACAATACACGAGCTACATTTATGATTTCCCATATCAATAAAATTCTTGGATTCAGCACCATTTGAGCAGAGGATTGTTAGTCTCACTCCGCTGAAATTGGCATTTTATGGTTGAAGTTTATTTTACCTTTCCTGATTTTTTAAACTATATTAAAACTATTATTATAATATTAATATATTATTATTAATATTTTTATGGATGATTTAATTCCAGGATTGTTTAAGGATGGTCGCGATGTAATTTCAGGCGCGTTGACCAAACTATTTCATACTATATGAAATGAGGAAACCACACCACTTGACTGGAATGAGTCGACCATCATTCCTATCTTCAAAAAAGGCAATCGTAATTCGTGCGATAACCATCGTGGTATAAGTTTGACTCCGATCGTATCAAGGTTATTTGCTTCGATTATCCTACGTCGTCTTAGCGCTTCACGTGAATCACATACAAGAGAAGAACAGGCCGGATTCCGCGCAGGACGAGGTTGTATAGATAATATTTTTACGTTAAGGCAAGTTCTCGAACAGAGACATTTATATCACCGTCCCACAATAGCCGTCTTTCTAGACTTCAAGGGTGCATTTGATTCGGTGGATCGCAATGTTTTATTCCATATCTTGTCGAAAAGCGGTGTGCCCACAAAATTTGTTAATATTATACGAGCTCTCTACACAAATACTTCTGGTCGCGTTAAGGTTTACAACGAATTAACGCATAACTTTACAACCAGCAGTGGTGTTCGTCAAGGTTGTCCACTTTCCCCATTTTGTTTAATTTTGTAATCGATGCTATTATGAACAACACTCTCTCACACATTCAGGACGCTGGAGTTGAAGTTCTCCCGGGAGATAAACTAGTCGATCTTGACTATGCGGACGATATCGTACTATTATTCGACAATCAGCATGCTGCCCAGACCACCTTAAATAGATTAGCAAACGTTGTTCCGTCTTTCGGTATGAAATTCGCACCCTCTAAATGTAAGATACTGTTACAGGATCACCCACCACTCACTCCAACGTTGCGACTGCAGAATGAAGATCTTGACATAGTCGACAGGTTTACATATCTTGGGAGCTCTATCAATAACGTAGGCAATATGTCCGACGAGGTGAGAATACGGATCGCGAAAGCTAGAGTAGCTTTCTCGAACCTTCGTCATTTATGGAGAAACGCGAATATTTCACTTTGCCTTAAAGGTCGTGTTTGCAATGCATCTGTACGCGCAGTCTTACTATACGCTAGTGAAACTTGATGATTTTAGACGCTTACAGGCATTCGATCATCGTTGTTTGAGAAGTATAGCACATGTTGGTTAACAACAACGAATAACTAACGTTGACATCCGTAGACGTATTTTTGGATCTGACAATAAGTGCTCGTCGTTAGAAAAACAAGGCTCCATCAACTTCGTTGGCTTTGTCACGTTTTGCGTATGCCCTCATTTCGATAGCCCAGTAGATCTCTGTTCTCTCATCCAGCACCAAATTGGCGTAAGAAACAAGGTGGGCAGATTTTTTGACATGGCAGAAACAATTGAAGTAACTTACATCCAAATTGCGTAGCATAGGACCCACTCGTCTGCCAGGATGGGGTCCTCGTGCGCATCATAGTTCTTGGTTAGAAATCCTTAGCAATATGGCATCGAATCGAGCTCAGTGGCGATCTTATTGCAGATTTCTAGTAGAATCATCTTCGTAACTTTCTTTCCTTAGTAGGGCAAAGTTATCTGCGAGGTTTGGTATGTTTATGACGTGATACAGTGAAATCCGCAAGGAAGCTCTATTGCTGATGTCACCATGTTCTAAAGCTAACTTGGCCATAATGGTGTTGTGGAGAGGTTTAGTTTGCCTCATTTCTGTGAGGTATCCTGATAAATTTACTCAAGGTATTCCTTCTCTCTTTGCCTCTCTCTCTCACTCTCGTAAATCTCACTAATAATTTGTTTAAATTCACTTATATACTTTTTTCACTCCTTATGCTTTAATGGTAGTGAAACATTAGTCACTTTTGCCTTTTTTGTGGTTGGACATGATGATGTTGATTGCAAATTTTCAACTGCTTGGTAAGTGTTGAATCAATTTGATCCGTCAAAGAAAATATATTATTGCCAGATAGAGCATGTTACGCGTCGTTTTTTACGTAAACGAATAAAATGTTATTTTAGAACAACTAATGTTGGTTGATTATTTATGATATGTACTTTTATGTTCTAATTATATTTTTGTGTATTAAATTTCAGGCTTTAATATTAGTCAAGCTGCTGTTAAAGTAGAACCTACAAATTCTAATTGACGTGCTTGACAAAATGAATTTAAACGCCTTCGAATAATCTTTTACAATGCTGATGATCACAGAAAAAGTAAACGGCTTATTTATGACTGCGTGATTATTTTTTGAATTGAACACCTATCGGCAAAACGATGTTAGTATGTATGACTTCACTTTTTGCCATTTGATTGCTATAACCTACCTTATGTTGGACAATGGAGCGTTACCATATACCTGTAGTATCGAAAATTTCACTGGCCTTAAACTATGAAACATGTTTATCGACAGACGATTATGGAACATATGTTTTAATTCTCATTATTTTAAGCGATGTCAACAAGATGCTGTTCGCAGCATGCGACCACTTTTATTTATAGTTTTTGGCAGGATTTCTTGTCAATACACTCTTTATTCTAACTGCTCCTTGCAGCACCTCCCTTGTATTTTTCTAATAATGTTTACTGGATCAAAATGTCGTTTATTTGTGTTCAAAAATTTTTAATTCATTTACATGATGAAATAAATATTGTTGATTCACCTTACTTGAAATTTTTCTCGTCTTAGATATTAACATTGTTTTCTGTGTGTGTTGACTTACCAATCTGAATAAGATCCGTCTATTCTTTTCTTGTTGGTTTCTCCTCGTTTACAGGTGTGTTATGATTTCTCGATAGTGAAGTCGCCGACTTTAAATTCTAGTGTATTAGTGGGAGATCGCACATTAAATAGCATATAGTCAATTCTAAAGTTGCTTCACACCGACACTTTATAATTCTGAGTCGAGTTCAGTTGGCGCCAGACAATAATGAGGCTGGTTTGATGAAATATGAGTGGCATATCTTATACGTGTATTTGTTGTTTGCAGTTTGTCTTACAGAAGTTAACTTTTTTGTATGTTACGCCAAAATTTGGGTGCAATTTATGCGTCAAATGTGAAGTTTTGTGTAATCGAGGTACATTATTGTCTGACAAAAGGCTAACATCGAATTTTCTTCCCGGTGTTTTCAGGATTTCTTGAGCGGTCGTGCACGTACCAATTTCTTTTTTTTCGAAAATGAATGGATATTCTTAGGTTTTTTTGGTGTTTCTACTGTTTTATTTGGCCTCGGCCGCTGCAGCCGGTGATTTCTGTAGATGCTTGTAATTTAAGGACTCTATTTTAATTGAATTCTGACTATCACATCATATGCTTTTTGCGTATAGAAATATGGATTATTTTATTTGATGTTTTCTAACAATATTTAATATATTCTCCATCTCACAATTTATTATTGCGTTATTTGACAGCAGTTTCCACAATTTCTATTCACTATTTATGGGTACTGGCCTTCTTTTTATTAACAATTTTATCAAGATTTTCTCCAGTTCACCTGGGTACGTGTTAATCGTTTAACACGTACATATCGATATAAAAAGTTTACTTGTGATTTTACATTACTGTGATAATATAGCCAAACATAAAGTACTAAATACCGTGTAAAGGGCTGTTATTAGTTTTGAACATCTTTATCACTATAAACGAATAAGGATTATTTGTTTGTATCATTGTTTTTTTCCTACCTTTTAATACCTCTTCTTGTGTAACAATTCAGACTGTGTTTTCGAAAAATCTCTCAAATTTCTATGACAATAAACCGTAGAAATGCTAATCTAGCTAATGTATGGTTTAAACAGGTACTCTTCTTGGCGCATGATTTTATACTTTATATTGACTGTGATTAAATTTTCTTTTAATAACTTTAGGTCCACCCATTAAGAAGAAATTATTAAGTATAGATGGCTCTATTGCTTGCATAAAGTTTGGGATCGTGAGATAAACACCATTTCCATTGAATTCAATTAGTCCAAAACCTTTTAAAAAATGTTATTAAATCTCGCTCAGTGGATTTGAAGTGATTGCTTAGCTTAATTTTTTGATGCACGATATTGCAACTTTCGCGAAATCAATGTAATCTGCTCTCATATTAATGCGGCTGGTTTTCCTTATTTATTAAATCTGCAGACTTTTTACTTCAGAGTCATCAATACGTTTAAATGTTGGTGAAATGGATTGCGCTGTTTGAGAGAAGAACCATTATATAAATACTTTCTTGTTTGGTTTCGTCTTTTTAATTTTCCATTCGGAGATTTTTGACTAAGCTATTATACAATTTATCTGTATGCATAAATAATCGTATATTATTCTCTACGCAGTAGTGTCATTTGAAATCCAAGACGATACGGATTGAAATAAGATCATTCAATAGACAGCCAGCCCTTCATTGAGCTTATTCTGTCCTCAATTCTACTACGGAAGTACGGAGAGAAAAAATAACAGCCTTTTTTTATTCTTTACCCAGAGTTTGTTTATAGCGACACCGAATGTGATGACTATTATTAACAGATTCTTGCGTAGCATCATGATCTTTAATATAGGAAGGTTTAACTTAATCTATTTAGTACCGACAATATTCGAGAAAATGCTGCTAGTATGCATAATATGGCCCACCTGTTGTCTATGTTTACTGTCTATATGTTTATGCTTAAATCACTTCCCTGAAAGAGCACAGGATGTTTGTGGTGTTCAGTTTTGAAAACTCATAAATTAGAGTGACCGAGCTATTCGCTGGAGATAGGCGGTGGATGTGGAATTAAGTATTTTGGTTTAATTTTCAGTTTTATTTATATATAAATAGTATGGGTTATAAAACAATTAGTAGAATACTTAACATGTAATTTTAAAGAACTATTTACGGATGAACTATATCGATCCAATACTTTACATATTTTACAATGAGAAGGTCGATCGAAAGGACTAAAAGTAAAAGTTTAGCCCGTAATTTTTTTATTTAATATTGAAAGGTAGATTGATTTAATTAATAATATTATACATTATTTTATTTTCTGCTGTTGAAAACGATTTGCTCCCACTTCTTACTGTTGTCGTTGATGCAGCCTTTGTGGCGAGGTCTACATATTTACGGATTAAATTTCGATTGTGATGGTTGTGCTGGAATAACAGTAAAGTCTGTAGTTACCAACTAAATTCTATATGCATTAAAATCGTGCATTTAAGACCGGTTACTGTTATTCAGGATATAGGGCATTTGAGCCGACGTACCTTACTAGCACTATCACATACATAAACACATACATACACGCACACACACATATATATATATATATATATATATATATATATATATGCCTCTCTCTCTCCTATGAGTTTGGATTACTCTCTGACCAGAACCGTTTGTTTGATTTACTCCATCCGATAAATTATATTTGATATTTATGATAATCAAGGTTGCAGTCTTGATATAAACACCTGACCCATTAATTACTTATAAGTATAAACTAAGAATTGTGTAGTGTAGAAAAAGCAATTCATCCAGTAGACCAGTTTCGTCCTTATATTTGATATTTGTTTGTGGAACTATATTGCTACTTATGATAACAGTAGTAAGCTTATCAACCTGAAACTGATACCATATTGCGGCCCAGTTTTGGCTCCATCAAGTTGACCAATTTGCTTATAAATGTAATTATGCCTAGTGTGGCTTAATTATCTTTTATTCCACATTATTGTTGCCAATATTTACTACTGAGCATGATGGCACTTTTATGATAAGTCTATTTTAGGAAAACCTTGTTTAATGTATTCATACGATCTCGCGTCGTTCTTCGTAACTTTTTTTCGAATTAAATTTGTTTATACTGGTGCTGGGTCACCATATCTCAACGACAGAATTATTGTTTGACGGATTTTGTGTCTCCTAATTAAATCAAGTTTGAGAGCTTAATAGGAACACTAATCCCGTGGCATTTAACCAGTCACACAACATAGTTAAACTACGTTGTGCAACTGGTTAAATCCAATGGGTTTGGTATTTATATCATGCTCACGAACTTGACTTAAAGAATTGTTATCACCTTTCGCGAAATCCATAATTATTTAAATTATATTTGTAGCTGATTCTCGCATACCGATAGATCACAAGTTACAAAAAATTATTTACATACCTAATTGCTTTATCAATTGACTGGCAATATCGAGGAGGGAGGAAAAACCTTTTTTTGATAATTATCTTACTACAAACAATTTTAACCAGGAACACATAATTATACCAAGCATTAATAAAACAGCATTAAATAACTGATGTTTTTCTACGCGATTATTATGAGAGTAAAATAGTTATAATAATTGTAATAATAACAAAGGTAATAATTTAAAACCAAAAAATTACGAGAGAAGAATGATTTTTGAGAAGGCTTATTTAGAAATAATGGCAAAACCAACTTAAGTAGAAAGATTAGGTTTTTAGCAACAAAATACAACATAAGAACAGTGTTAAGACAACCAGTTACAATAGGCAATAAGCTACCGAATCAGAAAGAAAAAATAGAACCTCTCAACACATCAGGGGTTTATGAGATACCTTGTAAAGATTGCAATCTCAGGTATATAGGTGAAACCATGCGTCCAATAAAGGTACGTAGAGGTGAACATAAGACTGCATACAAATACAGACATAGTCATAGATCAGATCTAGCCAGGCACTCAATGGAGACAGGTCATCAGATAAACTGGGACGGCTGTGAACGGATTGCACTATGTAACCGAAATAGATTAACCAGGTTGATTAGAGAATCAATTGAAATAAAATCAGGAATGAACGTCATGAATATGACATGTGTAGAAAAATCATTAGGCCCAATATTTAATGGAGCCTTCTCGAATGGAAAGAAACGTAGATTAGAGGAATCAGAGCTATCAATAAATCTAAATAAGAGATCGCGACCATGAAAGGGGAAAAACAGAACGAATAAGATGGAGTTAGAGAGCGGTAATATGGCTATAGTTATATATGTATATATATGTTGAACATTTCAATTTACAGAAGATGTGAGAGAATTTCACGTTGTTGCTTATATGTTTATCTAAAGATATTTAACAAATATGTGTATATATATATATATATATATATATCGCAAATACATATATATGGATGATTCTAAATATTCATATAAGATGTGGGGTGAACTCACATGGTTGCTTAAATGATTATTTAGATATTAACAATATATATGTAGAAGAATATTTAGATTTTATATATAAGGTGAGAAAAGCTCACATGGTTGCTTATGTGAATTGAGATAGGCATTATGTATATATAAATATATATATATATATATATATGAGGTGTAGACGGGAAGATATATACACTTTGATATTTATATATACATATAAATTGTAATTAAAATTAGTATATATACTATACACGCAAGGAGAAATTGTAAGTGGTTGAATTTTAAAAGAACCCATTTCAATTGCCTATAGATACATATATCTACACAGATATATATATATATATATATCTAGGGGTATATAGATAGACAATAAAAGAGATATATAAAAAGTATTTTGACTGATATAATTTATCCGTTGCGGGACTCACAGTGTTGCTTGTATGAGATTCATATTATATATATGGTATATACACGTATATATATATATATATCATGAATATATAGATATTTATAAAAGATGTGGGATGAACCAACATGGTTGCTTATATGCTTATCTATATATACTGAGATAGCGTGTGGACGTATGTATAAATGGATATTTTATAAGATGTGGGTGTGTGTATATTTAAATATAAATAAGTAAAAATAAAATTTAAATAAGAAATATTGCTGATTTCATATATATATACATATATTCGTTTATATATATAGTGTATACACGTAGGTATAGATATATATATATATAGGTATATATATGAAGTATATAAAGATATTTATAAAAGATGTGGGAATAACCCACATGGTTGCTTATATGCTTATCTATATATACATTATATATAGCCTATGGAATTACATGGATGTTTTGTTTTCTTTTTATATATGAAGTGAGTATATATGTAATTATGAATAAGTAACTAAATATAAAATTTATGATATAGGTATATACGATACAGATATTTTAATTGAGAAACTAATTTATATAGGATATGAGTATTAATGTGTATTTGGCTGAGAGACGATTTAGTTAGTGTAAACTCTGTATTCGGTCTTGTCAAAACGATAGAATAATACTCTATAGACTCTCAATAGTTTTTTTAATCTCTCTGTCTATAACCGATTGCAAGCTGGTTGGAATTAGGTGAACTGGGGGGCATGTGAGGGTTACTGCAACATTGAATTAAAAATTTGTTGATCTTTCTATGCGTCCGGAACAGAAATTAAAATATAGATATCAGTGATAGGCGTGTTTGTCAATACATTAAATGTGCTTATAGTTATTCAATAAATGTCACTTTAGTAAAATACACATGTTTATAAGTAGTGGTGTGCGCAGAGGGGGACAGGGATAAGTTTTTGTATACATTTGAGTATTAGAGACTAGGTATGAAGACCGGATATTAGGAAGACAATTAATAGTACTTTTAGAATTAAAATAGATATAAATATATCTGTCTTGAATGAGAATACCACATTTGTCACAAGTTGCGTTTTACTCCTGTGCGTATTGTGTCAACCCTGAAGATGAGACTGGAAATGAAGTCTCGAAAATTTGGTCAAAGAACAATGGAAAATCTTGATCCAACGTCATTTTCAGACAATCAGCTAATTGAAGGCTTAAAGAAGAAGGGACAAGTGAGAACCCATCAATTGAGGCCAAAAATTACATCATCTGAATATGAAGGAAGTTCAAGATTTTACTGACCTATGAGTGCTACCAATTGTCCCGCACAAGCAAAATGCGGTCAAATCCGAAACGAAAAGGACAGCACTGAGACAACAAATATATCTTTTAGAATGTACTTAGGTATCACACATAAACAGGGTTATCAATGGAAAATCTTGATCAAACGTCATTTTCAGTCAATCAGCTGATAAAAGGCTCAAAAATGAAGGGACAAGTGAGAACCCATCAATCGATGCCAATAAGCAGAGCAACTGAAAAAGATAAAAATTCAAGATTTTCCCGACCTAAGAGTACTATCTATTGTCTCGCACAAGAAAAATGCGGTCAAATCCTTAATAAGAAGGACAGCACTGAGCAAAATAAATCTTCAACATTTAAATGAATATTGGTTGCTCAGGCGGTGATAACAATTACTTTTAATCAAGGTATTACATAGTGTGGAAAATGCAATTTATCCAGCAGACCGATTTCGTCCTTATTGGGAACTGATCACGTTCTATTCTGAATTTGCAGCGGTCAGAGCTCGAACCTGGGCAAGTTTGCTCCGGGATCTGGTGCTCTAACCACTGAGCCACCCTGCCGAACACTACGCACAATTTTCAGTTACATACTAACTAATGTTTCTTGGTTAGCCTTTCCTTTAGTTAGAGTTTATAGAGCATCCCTTTAGTCCTAAAGTTAACTATCCGTTCCTAGTGTGCCATTATAGAACACATACCACATTACGTGGGGAATTGGTATTGAATTGAACACACACACACATATGTATATATATATATATATATATATATATATATATATATATATATATATATATATATATATATATATATATATATATATATATATATATATATATAATATATATATTATCAAGATCACAACCTTGGTGAAAATCAATTTTTATCATCATTATATAAATGTTTATTTCAATACCACTTCTACATGTAAAGTGGTAGCTGTTCCCTGATGACAGATTGGGGATGGTTAGTTGGAAATTTAGGGCTAAAGGGATGCTATATAAGCTCTACCTAAACGAAGGCAAACCAAGAAATATTAATTTGTATGTAACTGAAAGTTGTTTGCAATGAACGGCGATGTAGCTTAGTGGTTAGCGCATCAGATTCCGAAGCCTACGTGCCCAGGTTCGAGCCTTACCGCGGCAAATTCTGGACAGTACGTGATGAGCTCCTCATAAGGACGAAACTGGTCTACTGGATGAATTGCCTTTTCCACACAATACAATACTTTGTTTATTTTGATTTAAATGTTTCTTCTTAACATGGTAATCCTGCTGAAAGTAATACGACTAGATACAGATTGTCGCGTTGAAACAGTTCACCACAGCATTCAATTTTCACCTAGGATCTTAACACATTTCTTATATTGATCGGTACATTGGAAATGCTCTTCTCAGCCTCGCTACATGCATATACCGATCAATATCGACGGAGTAATATTCTAATCCTCCGGATGGATCAGCTGATGGATATCCATTTTGAACTATGCTAGCATGCACACGCTTCTGGTTCGCAACCATTAGCATCTTAGAGAAGAATTTCCGCTTAATGGACACAGTGCAGTCCAAGTTGCTTTTGCTCGTTCTCAAGTATTTTAATAGACAAAAGCCTTTGATAAAGTCTTATAAACCCAGGCTTTATTGGAGTTTTATTTACGAGATTTTTAGAATTTTGTTTAAGCATTTTCACCTGCTTTTAACTCTCATTTTTCTCTAGAGAGTCTGCATCAATTTTATCATCTGCAACCGTGGAAAAGGTATTGCAACCAATAAACGACACCTGGCATTGTTAAGATATCTTTTCGGCGATCGCATTCGTCACTCTGAGTATGTTGGTAATGGTTGGATAATTTTTGTACAATTAATTACATTTTTGAAATTATAAGACGCTGAAATTTACGTAATTGGAATGAAGATATATTAATATACTGTAGGAGGTCTTGTAGCTAATGTAAGAGGTTTTGCGGGGTAGCTATCTATTCAGTGATGCTATACCATTCCTACATATGCCTGGCAGCTGCTGTTGAGATCAGTGCTTATGATCAATCCCCGACCTCTTCCCGATGGGTGATGTGAGAAGGCTAAGTCGAATCTTCATACGTATAATGTACACAATGTTGCAAAGAAAAAACTAAATTCCTTATTAAGCAAAACGGACCGTGCTCTAGACGGTAACAAAACTATATATTGTCAACACAAGTAATTATCAATTCACATTAATAAAAAATGGACCGTGCTCTAGATGGCAACAAAACGATATATTGTCAACACGAGTAATTATCAATTCACAGTTAAACAAACGTCTGAATCGTGATGAATACATGTAAAGGATTGAAAATATATGGTTATATAAATAAAGGTATTGGTAAATATTGTCACTGATAACCGATGGATAAAAATCGTGTAAAAACAGTCTTTAAAAACAATTTAGACAATAATTGATTGCGCGGGTGGTGGTAACAATTCTTTAAATCAAGTTTGCAAGCTTGAAGTAAACACCAATCCCATTGTAATTAACCAGTCGTCGAACAACATAACAAAACTACCGCCAGCCGCAACGCACTGACGCGTTTCGACCTTCCATGATCATCATCAGAGTACGACGGCAAACTGACTAGCGAGGATAAAACCGCATTGCATATATATGGAAAGCAAAATTAGATATGCGGATCTCACCTCTAGTAGTCTTGCATACATTGTACGTGACTGAAAAACATCACAAATAATTATTCCACTTTTTGCTAGGCTTTTACACTGATTAAGTTGTAGTAATTCATTGAACTATAGAATTTGTAATGTGATTGAGGAACATGTAATGTCCTGATGCGTGAAATCATATCTGAATGCAAAGAAAAACTATCGATCCACATATGCACTATAATCCACCGCATGCTCCCTGCGTATTGCGCGCGGGTGTGCATATTTGTTAAAAAAACCCTATTAAATACAATTAAAATTGCAGTTCAAGAAATCTCAATTAAAACTGCTTGAAACTAACAGAGATTGTTTCTAAAATCACAGTTAAGAGAAATATTGTGTAAAAACAGAGTTAGATGCTACTCTGCCATACAATTATGATTAAAGAAAAAGTAATTTAGAATAATACTAATAAATAACAAAAATAATAGTTGAAGCAAAAATATTTCAAGAGATCAATTTTCTTGGGCACCCACGTTAGTTCCGATTCCCGAAAGTATGCCTGTATCGACAGTATGTGATGTTAGTCTCGTAGAACTATCAGAGTTAGAAATACGAGATGCAATCCTATCTAAATCGTCACAAAACCGCATGCCATGATGATTTGCTTCCGTGATTATTTAAGGATGGCGGTGATATAATTTCGGGAGCGCTTAAGAAGCTTTTTCGTACTATATGGAATGAGGAGACCGTACCACTTCATTGGAATGAGTCGTTCAACATTTCTATCTTCAAATAGGTGAATAGTGCGATAGCCATCGTGGTATAATCTTGACTTTAGACCTGTCTAGGTTATTTGTTTCGATTATCCTACGCCGTCTTAGCGCTTCACGTAAATCACACTCTAGAGAAGAATAGGCCGGATTTCGCTCAGGACGAGGTTGCATGGATAGTATTTTTTCTTTAAGGCAAGTTATTGAACAGCGACATTTATATCATCGTCCCACAATAGTCGTCTTTCTAGAATTCAAGTGTGCATTTGACTCGGTGGATCGCAATTTTTTACTTCATATTCTATCAAAAAGTGGTGCCCCCACAAAATTCGTTCATATTATGCGCATTTCCTACAAAAACAATTCTGATCGCGTTAAAGTCTTCAACGAATTACTGCACAACTTTACAACCAGCAGTGGTTTTCGTCAGGGCTGTCCACTTTCCCCCTGTTGGTCAATCATTTAATCGATGCTATTATGAACAACACATTCTCTTGGGTGGTAGACTATTCGATCTTGACTATGCAGACCATATATCGTACTACTATTCGACAATCGAGATTCTAATCAGGCCACCATTAATAGATTAGCAAATATTATTCCGTCTTTCGGTATGAAATTCGCACCCTCTAAATGTAAAATATTTTTACAGGATCATCCAACACTCACCCCAATTCTGCGACTGCACTATGAAGATCTAGACATAGTTGACAGGTTTACATATCTTGGGAGCTCTCTATATAATTTAGGCATTATGTCTGACGAGGTGAGTCTGAGAATCGCGAAAGCTAGAGTAGCTATCTCGAATCATCACCATTTATGGAGAAATGCGTGTATTTCAATCTACAATTAGGGTCCTGTTTACAGTGCAGCTGTACGCGCAATTTTACTATACGCTAGTGAAACGGCCTCTTAGAGTTGATGATTTTTAGGCATTCAACCATCGTCGTTTGAGAAGCATAGCACATCTAGGTTATCAACAACGAATAATCAATGCTGATATTCGTAGACATATTTGTGGTTCGATCAACAAAGTCTCCTCGTTAGGAAATTAAATAAGGCTCCATCAACCTCGTTGGCTCGGTCAAGTTGTGCGCATGCCCTCATTTCGTTTGATCAGTTGAGCTCTGGTCTATCGTCCAGCAAGAGATTGGCGTAAGAGGCAAGGTGAGTGGATTTGGATTGGCAGAAACCGTTGAAATCACATATCCAAATTGGGTAGTATAGGATCCACACGTCTGCCAGGATGGGGTTCACGTGCGCATCGTAGTTCTTGGTTAGAAACCATTCGCGATATGGCGTCGATCCGAGCTGAGTGGCGATCATGTTGCAGATGTCTAGTATAATCATCTTCGTAACTTTCTTTACTTAGAAAGGCAAAGTTAACTGCGAGGTTTGGTTTGTTTATGACGTGATACAGTGAAACCCGGAAGAAAGCTGTATTGCTGATGTTGCCTTGCCTTAACGATGACTTGGCCATTATGGTGTTGTGGAGAGGTTTAGTTTGCCTCACTTCCTCGAGTTATCTTGATAAATATACTCATAGTAACTAGGTACTTTCTTTCTCGCTCCCTATCTCTCGAAAATCTCAATAATAAGTTTTGTGCTTAAACTATTATTTTTGCCGTTATTTATATTTTTCCGCTTATTATGGTTATATGACAGTGACACATTGGTCACTTGTGGCTTTTGTATGGCTATACATGACGAGAGTGATGATGAATTTACATTAGTTGATTCTATGATGTCACAATTTGACCACCTTATTCCTTACGAGTAATTGGAACTGGCTGAGTGAATAATTCTCTATTTGGAAATCGAATTGAAAGCATACGTAACACTTGATCGAGATAGGGAAGTTGACGGAGACCTATTCGTTTGTCTAAATTGGAATAGTTGTTGGCCGATTCAAAATATGTCTACGGATGTCAGCGCTACTTGTTCATTGTTGCTAAACAATATGTACTATACCGTTTGAGCAACGGCGTTTGAACGAATTGTAAGCATTTAAATTCTTTGAATCTAAAGCACTTAGTTTCACTACGGATGTATTGCACACACGTCCTTTAAAGCAGAGAGTGACACTCACGTTTTTCTATAAATAATGAAGGTTAGGAAAAGTGATTCTAGCTTTTGCGATTCTCATATTTACGTTGTCTTTAATATTGCCTGTGTTATTAAAATACATTAAACTGTCAATCGTATCCATATCGTCACCTTCCAGCCACAGAATGGAAGTGAGTATTGAGTAGTACTATATAATTAACTTAAATTTAAAGGGTACGAATTTCATACCAAAAGACATTATAGTTTAAAGCAGCATATATTACAAAATAAAATAAAAATGGGAAAAGTGGACAACATTGAAAGACAGTTATATATTGTTTTTTTTTGCGAAGAACTAATATATATGCAAGTATGTATTAGGTGTTGCGAACCTAGTAGCAAATTAGTTCAGTTGTGACCAGAAGGATAAACCAAAGACAGCATGCACAGAAAGTATAATCTCATGCACATTCGTTTTGTGTTTACTGGCGACTCATCAGTAGGAGCCGGTATTACGCCCTTTAACCACTTTATATTTGGTGCATGAGATTATACTTTCCGTTCATGCTGGTTTTTGTTTATCCTTCTGTTTACAACTGAACTAATTTGTTACTATGTTCGCAACACCTATTACATACTTGCATATATATTAGATCTTCGCAACAAACAGTATTTAACTTGAATGGTGTCATGCTTACCGCGAAATGTGATAACTAATATCGATCAAGGCCAGAGTGTGGATTTACTGGAGTAACAGGTGTTCAGAAATAGTTGTAATTCTCAATTTCGGTGAACTATAGCATACATTGATATCCATCATGTTAGTACCATGTAACGTTTCGGTACTATAATGTTGGTATCGGTTACTGACACAATAGCCATAGTGTTATTATCCTTTACAGACTCGGTATATATGTATTATATAGTGTGAGTTAGCGTTGAAGTCGCATTGTCGAAGACTTTATATGATTTTAACTTCACTATTGCAGATTTACACATTCGTCTAGGAGATTGTACCGTCCTATTATCCCACATTCTTCACCCAAATATATAGTGGTTAAAGGGCGTAATACTGGCTCCTACTGATAAGTCACCAGTAAGCACGAAACGAATGTACAGGAGATTATACTTTCTGTTCATGCTGTCTTTGGTTTATCCTTCTGGTCACAACTGAACTAATTTGTTACTAGGTTCGCAACACCTAATATATAATAGCATTGAAAGACACCACTGCAAGCAGTAAAGTGCGACAATTCATTGTAGACCTTAGGGCGACTAGAAGAGTTTGTTTGTTGAGCGCGTATAATATTTCAAATTTGAATGGAAATACTTCTTTTCGACAGAATATCGAATACAAAATTGTCATTGACTGAGTCTAATGAAAACTTTAAGTCTGGAAACTGCCATATACATTTCGCTGTTTAAATAATTGCTTCAAAGTATAAATATTTTCTATATAATCTCGTCCTGACCGGAATTCGGATTTTCTTTCTCTAGTACATGAATTAAACGAAGGTTACAAGATAATTCAATCAAATACCCGAGATACGACTGAAATCATGCTTATATCCAGATAATAAACTAACGAAATATGATGGGCTTTTCGAAGACGGGGATGATGTTAGAATCACTCAAAGTAACAGACACAATCTCCTCATTCCATATAGTAATAAAACTTTTAGTCAACAACTTACAAGCTATGTAACCCCCATCCCTAAATAAGTTTGGAAGCAAATCATCAGAGCCTGCAGCTTTACGATAGTTAAGAGAAACGACTGCATGCTGTGTTAGCAACTCTGATGTCTATTCGAGATTTACGTTCTACGTTGTTGATGCAGGTATAATTTAGGGGGGTTGGCCTGATTTAGATGCCTAATTAATGTGATTTTAAAGTGTTCATCCCACCTATGAAGACGACACATTGTATCAGTTATAAGATTACTGATTCAATAATTTATTGTTCGCTAAAGTTTTATTTTCATTTACTGTCGCACGAATACGTTACAAAAACATTGGCTATAACCTGATATAAAAGTCTTATCTATCTCCTCAGTCTTTCTAGACCAATAGGTTTCAAGATCAACATTCGGACTGCTTTATTTGGCGTCTAATATGTCTACGCCTAGATTTCCCAAGTGACCACTGGCATCTGAACTGTTTAATTATATTTCCGTTAATCATCTGATTTAATGTATACTTATTGTGCTTTATCATAGACCACCCACGCTAAATGCCTTATAAACAGTTTAATTAGGGCTTAATTAATTTGACAACGGATTATATGTTTATACGTGTGTACCTCCATTTTAATTAGTTCAGTAATTATTGAGGTCATTTAAGCAGTCAGAATGGTGTAAATGGGTGTTTTCTTCTTATGCTGAATTTTTGGCTTGCATGCAAATTTATATTTATGTGTTATTATATAAATACCCCGGTTGTTAAGACATGTGATCATCCAGAGTTATGCGATAACACTTAATTAGCCAACAATATTTTGTATTTTTGTCTCGAAATCATACTATTATAAGCCATTACCTATTTGTCTTGTTTTATTCATGGTAACTGGTGTAGTTTTTCTAGCCGTATTGGGTTAACGGTACCAAGGGTAGATGGGAAGGTGTATGCAGTGTGGAAATCGGACTATGAGGCAGAATCGGCTATAGGATGGTGAAGAAAGGTGTTGACCATAAAACACTGACTTTGCCCTGTTTTATTGCATTTCAAGTGGATTTTGTTATAATCGTGTTACACATGATGCCTCATTATGAAATATCATCATCATTTCCAGCCACACAAAAGTCAAGTGACAAATGTTTCACTGCCATATAACCATAAGGAGTGAAAAAAAGTATATAAGTGAATTTAGATGAATTATTATTGAGATTTACGAGAGAGGGAGAGGGGTAGAGAGAGAAGGAAAACCTTGCGACTATGAGGAAATTTATCAGGATAACTCACAGAAATGAGGCAAACTAAACCTCTCCACAACATCATTATGGCCAAGTTAGCATTCGGGCAAGGCGACATCAGCAACACAGCTTCCTTGCGGATTTCACCGTATCACGTCATAAACAAACCGAACCTCGCAGCTAACTTTGCCCTACTAAGAAAAGAAAGTTACGAAGATGATTCTACTATACATTTGCAGCAAGATCGCCACTGAGCTCGATTCGCTGCCATATCGCTAAGGGTTTCTAACCAAGAACTGTGATGTGCACGAGGACCCATCCCGATAGACAAGTGGATCCTATACTACCCAATTTGGATGTAAGTGATTTTAATTGTCTCTGCCATGTCAAAATCTGCCCACCTTGTTTCTTACGCCAATTTGGTGCTGGATGAGAGAACAGAGCTCTATTGGGAAATCGGAATGAGGGGATACGCAAAACGTGACAAAGCCAACGAAGTTGATGGAGCCTTATTTGTTTTTCTAACGACGAGCACTTATTGTCAGATCCAAAAATACGTCTACGGATGTCAACGTTAGTTATTCGTTGTTGGTAACCAACATGTGCTATACTTCTCAAATAACGATGATCGAATGCCTGTAAGCGTCTCAGATCATCAACTCTAAGAGGCCAAGTTTCACTAGCGTATAGTAAGACTGCGCGTATAGATGCATTGTAAACACGACCTTTAAGGCAAAGTGAAATATTCGCGTTTCTCCATAAATGACGAAGGTTCGAGAAAGCTACTCTAGCTTTCGCGATCCGTATTCTCACCTCGTCGGACATATTGCCTACGTTATTGATAGAGCTCCCAAGATATGTAAACCTGTCGACTATGTCAAGATCTTCATTCTGCAGTCGCAACGTTGGAAGTGAGTGGTGGGTGATCCTGTAACAGTATCTTACATTTAGAGGGTGCGAATTTCATACCGAAAGACAGAACAACGTTTGCTAATCTATTTAAGGTGGTCTGGGCAGCATGCTGATTGTCGAATAATAGTACGATATCGTCCGCATAGTCAAGATCGACTAGTTTATCTCCCGGGAGAACTTCAACTCCAGCGTCCTGAATGTGTGAGAGAGTGTTGTTCACAATAGCATCGATTACAAAATTAAACAAAAATGGGGAAAGTGGACAACCTTGACGAACACCACTGCTGGTTGTAAAGTTATGCGTTAATTCGTTGTAAACCTTAACGCGACCAGAAGTATTTGTGTAGAGAGCTCGTATAATATTAACAAATTTAGTGGGCACACCGCTTTTCGACAAGATATGGAATAAAACATTGCGATCCACCGAATCAAATGCACCCTTGAAGTCTAGAAAGACGACTATTGTGGGACGGTGATATAAATGTCCCTGTTCTAGAACTTGCCTTAACGTAAAAATATTATCTATAGAACCTCGTCCTGCGCGGAATCCGGCCTGTTCTTCTCTTGTTTGTGAATCACATGAAGCTCTAAGACGACGTAGAATAATCGAAGCAAATAACCTTGATACGACCGGAGTCAAACTTATTCCAGGATGGTTTTCGCACGAATTACGATTGCCTTTTTTGAAGATGGAAATGATGGTCGACTCATTCCAGTCAAGTGGTGCGGTTTCCTCATTCCATATAGTATGAAAAAGTTTGGTCAACGCTTCTGAAATTATATCGCCACCATCCTTAAACAATCCCGGAAGCAGATCATCGGGGCCGGCGGCTTTGCGGCGCTTAAGAGATAGGATTACATCGCGTACTTCTAACTCGGATGGTTCTTCGGGACTAACATTCCACACTGTTGATGCAGACATTCCTTTCGGGAAGCGGAACTGACGCGAGTGGCCAAGAAAATTGATCTCTAAAGTGTTCAGCCCACCTGTCAGGACGACTTATTTTAGGGCTTCTATGGGAAATTTGCCATAGTTGTTTACTTTTTACACATCTCCATATTTAGCAGCGATTGTTTGTGTGGGAATGTAGAAAATTGCGCAACTCAGAGGTGTGTACTTAAAGTAACCATTGAATCTAGTTTTATCCATTCGCAGTACTAAACAGACTTACAACGATTGACTAGGTAAATCTCCAAATTGTCTCAGTTTATAGGAGTAGACTCGGGACAGTTTTATAAATTTCATTCGTTGCTAAGCGTAACCTAATGTCTTTGAGATGCCTCGTGAGATTTCTCGGAGGCCGTTTCTTCTATTGTTTTACTCATCGATGTCTCGATTACGTTTAGTTTATATGATTTGTTTGGGTGCGCAGCTATTGGCTCTGCAAGTTGGGTAAGTCGGTTGACATATCTGATCGAATATTAATCCAGATAGCAATGTATTTATGGTTTAACTTTTTGTGAGTAAGACCTTTATGTTCAATTTGAGAAAGCTAAATCATTATTATATGTTGGAAAAAACGTTCGTTTGAAGCATTTGTGTGTTTATTTAGAGCCCGTGCAAATGCGTTTGCGAAGGTATAACATGTATGGGTACGATGGAATTAAAATTATACTCATTATTATTATTATCATTAGCAGTAGAATCACCATCTTTGTCATAATTAAGTGAATTAATTTAATGACATTTATATACTGATACTTTTTTGTTTTATAAAAATTTAATAAAACTAAATTTTTTTGTCATTGCATTAAAATAAAATTTGGTCAATCGTTCTTCGTCTCAATGGAGGGTTAAGATTCGTAGCTTTCCCTCTCTTAGTACGTCTGTTAATGAATGTTGACAATCATATGCCCAGAATACTGATATTGACACGTTAGCGAACTCATTTGCCTGTAATGCTGCTAGCGAAAGATAGGCCGCTACATGATGACAGTATGCTTGACTTGACTTGTCAAAGCCTAACGGATACGCCAGGAAGATGATTCTGCCACTAATCTAATATTTTAGTAAGCTGTGGTGCACGAATCGTCTAAAATCGAAGGACTGGCGTTGATTATGATCAAAACGATAATCTTTACCGACGTTACAGTTTGGATTTTGTAGCTCAACGCTAAAATATTGTTGGTAATTTTATTACAATTTTAAGTTTCTGAACTACTATCTACATTACTGGTTTGCTATTTAGAAAAAAAGAATTATTTTTTTTATTTCTCCATTAAATACTTTAATGAAATGAAGCTTAGGCGCTTCTGAATGATATACTACCTTTTTAAATTAGTAAAATGAAAAAATATTTCCATATATTTAAAAAATAAATATCCTACATAATTCTTCGTTAGATGTAAAAATATAATTTATTTGTAAATATAATTTCTGCTTTAGAAGAATAAAAGAAATAAATTATTTTAAATCCTGAGAAGAATTATTTGCTTCCATCAACTAAGTGAAGTGTAACAATGTTTATTTGTTTAATTTCAACACAACATGTGCTAGTGTTCAAAACAATTTATAAAAAACACTGTTCTCCGTCATCTACACGGTAGTAGTCGCAACAAATAAGTCTAATTCACACGTTACCGTGCATAATTTTACTTTTTTTCCAACTGAAGGCAAGTTTTTAGAATTTTACCTCTCAGTCATGTGAAGATAGACGTCGCGATAATAAGATCATACATATTTTGAAGAAAAACAAATATTTAGGAATTTAACAATAATTGATTGCGAGGGTGGTGGTAACAATTCTTTAAATCAATTTTGCGAGCTTGAAGTAAGCACCAATCCCTTGTATTTAACCAGTCGTCGAACAACATAGCAAAACTACCGCGAGTCGCACGCACTGACGCGTTTCGACCTTCCATGATCATCATCAGAGTACGACGGCAAACTGACTATCGAGGATCAAACCGCATTGTATATATATGGAAATCAAATTTAGATATGCGGCTCTCACCTCTAGCAGTCTTGCATTCATTGTACTTGACTGGAAATGTCGACTGCACAATTTCTATGCAGTCACGAGTATTAACTTATGAAGCTTTCGCCACATATATAAATAGGTAACACAATTAACCAATGATTGATGCGGGTGATGGTAACAATTCTGTAAATCAAATTAACGGGCTTAAAGTAAACACCAATCCCATTGTATTTAACCAGTCGTTGAAAACCATTGCAAAACGATCGCCAGTCGCACGCACTGACACGTTTCGACCTTCCATGGTCATCATCAGACTACGACGGCAAACTGACTAGCGAGGATCAAACGCGTCAGTGCGGGCGACTGGCGGTAGTTTTACTATGTTGTTCGACGACTGGTTAAATTCAATGGGATTGATGTTTACTTCAAGCTGGCGAACTTGATTTGAAGTATGGTTAACACCACATGCACAATCATTGATTTTTTAATTGTATTACCTATTTATATATGTGGCGAAAGTTGTAAAAGGTTAACATTCGTGACCGCATAGAACTTGTGCAATTTATGTGAGACTACTGGAGGTGAGAACCACATATCTAATTTTGCTTTCCATATATACGCATTGCGGGTCGATCCTCGATAGTCAGTTTGCTGTCGTACTCTAATGATGGTTATAAAAGGTCGAAACACGTCAGTGAGTGCGATTGACGGTGGTTTTGCAATGTTGTTGAACGATTTGTTAAAAATAATGGATTTGGTGTTTACTTCAATATCTAAAATAGCATTTAAAGAATGGTTCCAGAACCCGCGCAATCATTGATTTTTTAATTGTAAAACAGAAACTTTGTCTTAGTTGCACCAACCCCATCCGACATGGATGGGATTGCATATTCGTAACCTTTTCTTAAGACAAATACTTGAATAGCGAAACGGATGTCTTCGTTCTAAAATTGTTAAATTTTGTGAGATGAAGGATACACTGGACTTTGTGGAACGCAGCGTTTAATTAATATTTTGTATGCCTGCTATTTTATAAATATTGCACTAACTCTTCAACCAAGTACTTTGTCGCGCTTGGGTCTACAATATTTTATCGCAAACTTTACTACTAGTCGTGGCATGTAATAAGTATCTCTACCACCTTCATTTCTGTTTTCTTTTAATAAATATAATATGAAATATACTAATTCATTAGTTCAGAATTCAAGCGTTGAAGTTCTCCCAGGCCTCAGAATAGTCGATATTGGCTATGTCCACAATATTGTATTTGTTTTCAAAATTCTGCTCAGGCCACCTTGAATAGATTGATATTTATCGTTCCACCGTTGGTTATGAAATTCTCAGCCTCTGCATATTAAGGAATAGTACAGTAGCACACATTACTCACTTCAACTCTGCAAGAAAGATCAGTTTATATTCGACATATTCACTTGTCTTGGTAGCTATACACATAAGTTTGAAAAAATAAGCGCTGCGGTGGATATAAAAATCGAAAAAGATACAGTTGTCTTCTCCAATCGCTACGATACAATGATAAACAAAGCTATCTCACTTTGCCTTAAAGGGCGCGTGTGCAGTTTTTATACGCTAATTAGAATTGCCCGTTTAGAGTCAACTATTTGGATGCTTAAATGCAATTTAACACTGTTGTTTGGAGTGCTTAGCCTATAAATGTTTTCAACATCTTATTAGCGAAAAGGACATTCGTGAACGCAAAATATATATATATATATATATATATATGTATATATATATATAATTTGTGTTCGCTTGTTATTTACTAATGCTTCTTTTGAAGAAACTCGAATTTTGCCATTCTATTCGGGATTATTTTCCAAATTTTAAACTAAGTGAAACACAGTTGGAGAGGCTGTTTTATTTATTCTTTTCAGATATTCAATTCATTCTTAATGGTCAACTATGCAGAGAAAAATATGGTCTAGGAATGGGCTCCGCTCTGGCCCCTATCATAGCCGTTATATTTATGTGCATTAAAAAAATTAACTACGATTTATTAAGTAAAGTGAAACTATACAACCATTATGGTGGTGATGTATTTTTGGTCTGTGATAGCTATGTGCGTGCTGGAGAACCACCCAAAAAATCAATGAATGGCATCCGAATATTAGATTTGCAATTGAAATTGAGGAGGTTAATAATCTAGCTTGACTTGATGTGTGGCTCAATCGAATAACTGATTGCACATTGCGTAGATCTTTTTTCCATAAGAAAACATGGACAATGCAGTATTTGCATTTCAATAGCTACTGTGCATTGAAATGGAAAAAGGTTTCGTTAAGAAATTGGGTAATTTAGCATTGCGGATTTATCATATAACAGTTTTTAGACTGAAGCAATGAAGTACATGAAATTTACGATAGATTACATTCACCACGAATTAGTTCAAATTGAATCAGAAGGATAAACCAAAGTTAGCATAAAAGGAAGGTAAAATGTTAAGTGTGTCTTCATAAGGAACTATGGGTGGTGCAATATATGCAAATCATTAGCTACTGCCCATTGATGTGGATAAAAGGCTTGGTTAAGACATTTCTATCATTAACGGTTATTTACCACACTTTATAGACAAGTATAAACTTAATGATATAATGGAGTCCGCTGTGAATGTTTTTACTGTTTATAAGACATCTGTGTATGCTTACTTACAGTATAAAGGTGAAGAGGCAATGAAGCGCATAAGAGATAGATCGCGTTCCGCTTTGGCTTTTACATATTTTGCAGCTAGCTTAGGTATGATAAATTTCACCACCAAACTTGCTCTACCTAGTGTGAAAGATAATATTTACATATTTTGAGGCTAGCTTAGTGATGATAAGTTGCAACACCAAACTTGCTCTACCTAGTGTGAAAAATAAGATTCCATTGCAACATGCATTTAACGTTATCCATACGTGGAACTATTTCTTTGCAAATCATATGTAGGCAGATGCAGTAGAAGATTGAATTCACGCTTGCCGGAGCACATACCAACCTGGCTGTTGCAGAATAGTATTGACGCTGCACGTACGTCCATAATTACACATTTTATGTCCTGCAAACATTGCGACATTCCAACAAAGCGCTTTTAAATTTTAATAAAATATATGCGTGTTGGTACACTTCCCTATTTTTAAGTACTAACACTACCTTGGGGTTTCACAAGTCCCATGTAACACTGTGCTTAGTTACGTTGTTTCCTCATTTTTCAATATTTTTAATTAATAAATATATTTTTGTACGTTTTTAATGTGAAATAAATTTTTATATAAAAGTACATTTTTGGTTCTTATCTCCAGTAAACCAAGTTGACAAGATGTGAGCAAAAGCGCTGCTGTGTAATTTTAAATGTATTTATTTCATTCATATAGGGTAATATATGTTTTGTGTATCTGAAGATAGACTAACCTACAAGCCTTATCCATCAATGTGATTATATATATATATATATATATATGCGTGTGTGTATTTGTGTCTTTTTATGAATGGATTGGCGTGAAATAAAGGGCATTCACTTACCATATCTAACTCATTATTTATTAAACTAAAACCTCGAAGTTGGAACATTCCTTTTCCTCTGAGCGGTTTATTTTCATTCTAGTTGTTTATTTGGTGTTCTTAATCTTGTGAAATTGGAAGTTGTTGATGACATTGCGTAGTGTGTCGAAAATCGTTTCGTTTCTTTTGATTTTTATACTTCTTTAATTTCTATACATGCCATAAAAATTGTAAGAATGACAAATTAGTGTTCTTTCTCTTACAGATAAAGCTGCCCAAATCAATATTCGCGAATGCATTATGTAGTAATTTAAAGTAACAAGCAAGAACGAAATGCATTCCCCTTGAATAAAGTAGTTTTGAATGCTCACCAATAGTAACATGTTATTGAATTTCAGTTGTCCAAAACGCGAAGCATAGAAAAAGCGGAATTAAAATATTTCAACCATACTTTCGATTCTGAATATGAGAATATCTAAATACATTCTAGTTTCATTGACTATCCAGTGAGAATTTATACAGTGAAAACAAATGAGATTTGTAAAATAAACATGCCGCTTTTGGATGACGTGTATCGATAGATAACTGAGCGAAAGGAATATTCCAAATGATACGGCGCGCACGTTAAAGCAATATGCATAGCCTAGAATCCTTTTGAAAAGCTTTGCGCGCAAGCTTTCTTGAAATTTGCTAATCTACGATAAAACTGGTCATTATAATGAAATATAAAGTTGTTTTGATTGATAATATTCGGCCCGATAATCTGCGCAACTTCTGTTTCATTCTACTGTATCTCAAGTCAAATGTTTTAATTCAGAATAACTAATCAGTTTGCTTGTTTTCGGCTGATGCAGGGCTTTGCCCTGAGTGAAACTGGCAGTCGGATGTCGTACTCGTAGTACGAGCGACAAATAAATGCTTTTAAGTATTGTTGAAAGATCTTTATGCTGAGTATGAATTTGGCGAGTTTCTTTTTGAAAAATGTTTTCAAATGTTCTTAAATGTTGCAGCTATAACTCGGGACATGGTTTAATAATTTTGCACTATCCGCTTCGCAAAGATCTGATTGATCCCCATTTCCAAGAACGCATCGAGTTCGTCTTCATGGTAGCTGAGTGCTTTTTCGTCCCTTCCCCCTGAAGGTTTCAGTATCATTCATACTAACCATAGGAAATGAGGTACGATCTAAGCTTCGATGACTGGCTACGTTTCGGTAAAAATTTTTCCAGTTCCATCATCAGGTTTCTTATAAAAAAACACTGTACAATGCTCGCAATAACAGATTTCAGCAAATGTGGTACCCTCGTTCCATGACAGATCTATTTATATTTTAATTTTTGATTCACTAATGGTTTGGAACAAAGAAAGTACTCAGCAACAGAACTCTATATATGCATATGCATAAAGTATATGTAAACACCCACTCGACAACCATATATATATATATATATATATATATATATATATATATATATATATATATATATATATATATATAGATCATGGAAATGAGAGACTCAGCTCTTTCCTCAAGTACATTTGCAGCAATCTTAAATTCTCGGTATACGAAATATAATCATGTTTGCAGAATTTTAATGTGAGAGGGGAGAGAAAGTATCTAACATGTGTAGTATGATTGTACTGTTGCGATGCTACGATAATTAAGTTTAAAATTCAAAATTGCAGAAAATCAACAAACTTATTTGTTCACACAAATGATGTGCGTAGGTTTCATCGAAAGTTACCTAGAGAAGAGAGTGAAAGCCAGTGCAAGGCTTCTGTTGTCGAGTGGGTGTTTTCATGTACTCTATTCATATGCATAAATGTAATTTAGCTACTGAGGCCATTCTTTGTTTAAAACCATTAGTGAGTCAAATGCGAGCCTTAATAAAATTCATAGTACCCTTTCCATGTGTAAAAATAAAAAGAAATTTTATCAGATACAAGAAACGCATCTTTCAAATTTTCTCCTCAAGTATCAAAAAATGAACAAATATTTATATATAAATTGGAAGCCAAAACAAGACAGAAATGTGTAAACATAGAGAGAGTTTGAAAAAAGGAAACCGATCAATTGCGTGCTTCACATCCAGTTCATGCTCAATGCCTGTACATGCTTCTTCTGCTTGCATAAATCCGGCTGCTATTTGTTTATCCATAAGGCTTCGTATGTGGCTAGCTCCCTTTTCTTATTGCATTTAGAAATTATTTTAAACGCGACGTCTGGAGAACATAAGTGTAATGATTCAACAATGTGTTGCACAATTGCAGACGTGTATACACTATTTGATTTAAAACAAGCGTTCAAGTTACAATTTTCTCCCATTCGATTAATTAACCGTCTGGTCGATCGGCCTACGTAAGTTGATCGACATTTTGCGCATGTATATTGACAAATAATATTTGATGTCGACATTAACGGCTGTTTCTCTTTGGCTGCTGGTAACGGCAAATGCCTTACCCTAAATTACACTCCTAGTTTAGCTGCATTAAATGTGCGTGTTAAAGCCGCTTCCACTTTATTTTTTACCATTCGAGAAACTGCATTCCCCTTAAATGATATGTTCAGGCAGACTGTTTTCTTTTCTAGTCCGTAATACGTCTGTTCCTATTTAATTCCCCTTTTAATAATTGATTCAATAAATTGTCTAGGATAGCCATTAGACTTTAAATTGTTAAATATCAACCACGTAACGTATATATTGAACACATTTACTTCTGTCAATCTTTAATGATGCGTTCTCCAGATGCCCTAGAAAAATCTCACCCAATACAAGAGATAAGGGGCTCTCAATTGCCACACCATTAGTCTGTTTATAGATGCTTTCGTTAAAACGAAACCGTACGTCTTCCGGGCATAATAAGGTAAGCTTGCGTAGAATGTGACCTGGCACCGGCGATGATAATATGTCGTGTTCTACCGCTTTGACTGAAATGTCAATGGTTTCATCAATTGGAGCATTTGTAAACAAAGACGTAACATCAAAAGATACCATAATTTTGTTTTTATCATTTATATCTTGAATTGTGTTTACAAACTCAAACATACCGGCAACCGAATAATTACCTAGTAGTTTACGTAATGGTTCAAGTAAACGAACTAGCCATTTAGCTAGTGCATGAAACGGAGAATTTACCATTGATAACATTGGCCTCATTGGACAACCGTTTTTGTGTGTCTTAGGTAATCCGTACATTGTTGGTGTAGATGATCCAACTGGCTTGAGCTTCGGTGCAGTGGCCTCATTAATTAAACTTGCATCTTTCAAGATCTTAATTTCATTTATTACTTTGTGCTCCACTTTGTCTATTTCATCTGATTTATCGTCTAGACGCGTGAACTTTGTATTGCCATTCAATACGTTTTCCATCTTTTGTAGGTAGTTAGAATTGTCCATTATAACAACCCTCTTGTCTTTAACGGTGCGTAGTATATTGATATCTGCATTTATGCTGATACCTTTAAGCGAACTTAATTGTTGCTTTGTCAATGCATGCTGTTCTGCGTATTTGGACGATTTCAAATGTGAAGCCTGATCAAGTATTTTAGTTTTGTAATAATTTTTATAATCATTACTGATAGGTTCTAGGTCGGCCTTTTATTCAAATAGCAATTAAAATGCTGCCTCAAAATCGACATCGCATTTATTAGATGAATGTATTCCATAATTTTGGCCCATCGATAGTACCTCTATTGTTAGCTGATCGATTAGTATTTGTGATATGTTAAACACAAGTTTATCAAGATCGGTCGGTATTAAATCACACAAAACTCCAGGTTACATAAGATATTCTAATTTCTTCAAAATTCTTGTTTTGCCATTCGTCATAACAGCTGAAAAAACATCTGAAATCTCATTCTTGCCTGGAACACTACTTTATCTTCCTTTAACTGCTCAATTTTGAAATACGCCGACATTGTAAGATTTCTTCGGTTGACTCGTAGATTGGACTTTCGTAAATTGCGCACCAAATCAAGCCAGTTGGATCATCTACACCAACAATGTACCGATTACCTAAAACACACAAAACGGTTGTCCTATGAGGCCAATTTTATCAATGATTACTTCTCCGTTTCAGGCACTAGCTAAATGGCTAGTTCGTTTACTTGAACCATTACGCAAACTACTTGGTAATTATTGGGTTGCCGATTTGTTTGAGTTTGTAAACAAAATTCTAGATATAAATGATAAAAACAAGATTATGGTATCTTTTGATGTTACGCCTTTGTTTAAAAATTTTCCAATTGTTGAAACCATTAACATTTTAGTCAAATCGGTAGAACAGAAATATTACCATCGCCGGTGCCAGGTCACACTCTACGCAAGCTCATTTTATTATGCACGAAAGACGCCCGGTTTCGTTTTAACGAAAGCATCTACAAACAGACTAATGGTGTGACAATGGGGAGTCCCTTATCTCTTGTATTGGCTGAGATTGTTCTCGGGCACCTAGAAAATACACCATTAAAGAGTGACATAAGTAAATGTGCTCAATATATACGATATGTGGATGACATTTTTTTGTCCTTAAGTACAGGTCGCAATCACGAACGCTGCTGGAAAGTTTCAACAAAAAACATAAGAATATCGGTTTCACGTCAGAGCACGAGAAAGTTGATCGTCTGTCTTTCTTAGATGTACTATTAAAGAGAGAAACGAATGATAAATTAAATAGAACGATCTAACATAAACCAACCTGGTCTGCACAGTATTTGCATTACAGCACTTTTGTGCCGTTTCAATATAAATTATCAACAGTTCGTGGTTGCTTTTTAAGAATTGACAGGTTGGTTAGTCAAGATTCAAAAGAAAATGAATACAATAAAGCAATTAACAATTTAATGCCTAATGGCTATCCCAGACAATTAATTGAATCAATAATTAAAAGGGGAATTAAACAAAAACAGACGTATTAAGGGCCAGAAAAGAAAACAGTCTATCAGAAAATCGCATTTAAAGGGGATGCAGTTTCCCGAATGGCACAAAATAAAGTTAAAGCGGCATTAACACGCACATTTAATGCAGCTTGACAACGATTGTTATTTAAGGTAACACACTTGCCTTTATCAGAAGTGAAAGAGAAAGTGCCGTTAATGCTGACATCAAATAGTATTTACCAACTGACATGCGCAAGTTGTCGATCAACTTACGTAGGCCGATCGACTAGAAGGTTAATTACTCGAATGAGAGAACATTGTAACTTAAACGCCAGTTTTAAATCAAATGGTGAATACACGTCTGCAGCTGTGCAACACATCGTTAAAACATCACACGTATGTTCTCCAGAGGTAGCATTTAAAATAATTACTAAATGAAATTACAAAAGGAAGTTAGCCAAATACGAAGCTTTATGGATAAACAAATTGCAGCCGGATTTATGCAAGCAGAAGAAGCATGTTCAGGCATTGAGCTTGAACTTGAGGTGACGCACGCAATTGGTTGGTTTCCTTTTTTCACGACTCTCTATATGTTTACACATTTCTGTCTTGGTTTGCCTTCCAATTTGTATATAAATATATGTTCATTTTTTATACTTGAGGAGAAAATAAAAAAGAAGCGTTTCTTGTATCTGATAAAATTTCTTTTTGTTTTTGCACACGGAAAGGGTACTATAAATAGGACTGTTTGGGAACAAAGTTACTACATTTTCTTAAATCTGTTATTGTGACCAATGTACTGTGTATGCATTTAGAAGCATGAGGATGTTTGTAGAAATATCGTACCGAAGCAAAGCCAGTTAATGAAGGTTAGATAGTACCTCATTTTCAGTGGTTAGTATGAATGATGTTGAAGCCTTTGGAGGGAAGTGACGGATCAGCATCCAGCCACCATGAAGACGAACTCGATGCTTACTTGGAAATGGGGATCAATTGGATCCTTGTGAAACTGATAGTGCAAGTCTACTACCCACAAAAGAAAAACCATAGATATTCTAAATCTGAATCAATTTACCTTTTGCCTATTGTTTCTAAGACTAGACATTTCTAGTTCTAGAAATGTTTGAGATTAAATTTGTTGGAAAAAGTTATGCAGCCAATTTTTTAAGAGTTTCTTACGTAGAATACCGTAATCTATACTGAAATAATTTCTGGAATGTTCTGCATTCTGACGGAATCAACTCTTGTTCGTTCTATTTTGCGTGGGATTGTAACATATGAGTTCAACTCAGCTTGACAGTCAAACTTAAACAACAGGGAAATTATCAATAGGAAGCACAAATGACTAATCGGTTAATGTAAGCAAAATGAAATAATCAAGCGCACAACTAGAATTGATTTATCATGCAAAGCTTTATATAGGAGGAGACACGGTCGTACAAATCATGCTGAGAGGTGGGTTCTGGATTGGAATTGGCAAAATATGTTAACTTCCTAGAAGTTTAAAAAAACTGGTGTTCCATTGCAAGAGAATGATAGCATAAATTGGTTACGAATTCGATGACGCAAAAATAGGTATCAAGATATTGATTGCTTATTTCGGTTATGATATATTTTTTTAAAAACAGAAAAATCTGAAGACATGACCTGTGAGAACCCATCAGTTATAGAGGCTGACATGTTGTGCACCTGAAATGGAAATGAATCAAGATTTATTTGATTTCAAGTTCATTAAAGACCAACGATAGTCAAATACGGTAGGTAAAGATTGGTTATTTTCTCTGCGTGGAATTTTGTAAACAGTGTAAACGTGTTTATCACAATAAAGTGTAAATCTTTAAATTAGTACATGTCAAATTTGAAATATTAAAGGCTAGGTTTTTACCTTTTATTTTGCATATAAACATCTTGATATCAAAGAAAATATGGAAGTTTACGACAAAATAAAGGATAAACGCGGTCTTCCTTAATAATAAAACATAAGCATAATGGCCTTTAATGCATCAATTGATTTCGATCAGGTATCATTTCTGAATGTAGAATTTTAAATTTAGTTGCTGATCCAAAAAAAAGTTTTTCTGATAGTTCTAACCATTTATCTCTTACGATTAACAATATTTTCAATTAATTGGCAGTCATTACGAAGTTAATCGTCTCGTCCTTATCTTTAAATGTGTTACAATGTAGGAATATGTTATTGGTCCTTATTCCATGTTCACGTACTTGACTTGAATCATATTTGTTGAACTAGTCGCAAGGCACAGAAAGACTAACGTCTGTTTCACGTGCTACCAGAAATTGATCTTCCATGTTTATCCTAGGAGCACGTCTAAAAATAAGAAGCATACGTGCTTATAAATTAAATATACTATCCAGCTATTCATTATCTGCGTTAGAAAATGTTTAAGGATTTCAAGGTACATACATTTTCGCTCCTGGAAATAATCGTGTTGCTCATATTTTTTAAAAATCTTGCAAGCTTGTTCAATATGTAAATCCACGTCTGTGAATAATTTCACACAATATTTGGTTAGATCTTGCACTCCCGCCTTTTCATTTATTGTCAAAATGAATGTATACCATTCTATCGAAGTTATCAGGTAAATTAGGAATTCCTGGAATTAATTAATGCTTTCTGAATATGTTTCAATAATTTTATTTAGATGTAATCTGTGATTTACACTTAATCTCTCATTTGTCTGGAAATCCAATTCTAATCACTTTTTTTGTGACAACTTAGGTGCTGTCTTTCTATTCTTCATATAAATCTACTTTATTTAATATGCATGGTTAACCAAAAAGATTTTCAGAGCTGAATTTTTAAGTCCAGATGTGATGTTTAATTATAGTTGTATTTGCCAATCGTCGCTATTCATGGCGCAAAGCAGATATATTGAATCTCCATATAGCCTGTCAATAAAAACAAGCTACATGACGTGTTTTCAAATACTCGTGAGGTGTGGGCTTGTAGAATTCAAGGTCTTAAGTGCATACAAGCATAAAATCAATGTTGTCTGTAAATCAAAACCATTATTGGTAAACAGCAGCCATGAGCCATTCCGACGTCCGTAGACTTAATTTCGGCTTTGCCAATACGTGCTCCTCGTCACATTAATAAGTAAGACTTCATAAATTTTATGGTGTCTTCATGTTTGTCGTAAGCCTACATACCGGTTTCCCATTAGGGCGATAGTTTATTGGCTATCAACAAATTGGCAGAATACGTGAACTGGGGAGATTTTGACTTTGAAAAATCAATTGAAGTCAGCCAATGTTCGTCGATGAGACGAAAGATGTTGTGAGCATCTTAGTTATTAAATTATTTTTTGAAATTTGATTGCGGAGTGCCAGCTTCATTATTTCTAATGCCGCGTTTTGCGAACGCGGGTTGTAGCTCTGCACCGACAGTTTCACAAAGATCGGATTGATCACAATTTCAACTTCTGTTTTGTCTTCGATTAGGCTGAGTATGTATTCGTCCCAATGGAAATGCAGTTCTATCACATCTTTGTTTACTGGCTATGCGATAGAACCGCACTTCCATTGGGACGAATTAAAACTCAGCCCGATCGAAGACAAAACGGAAATGGAAACTGTGATCAATCGGATCTTTGTGAAACTTAGTTATTGTTTGTAAAACATGTGCAATATGCCATCAAAACTTGCTCTGTTGGAATTCGTGTATTAATCCTATTTTTGCTGGTAGTGCAGCTTATAAAATCTGAAAAACAACAAGGAAGTCATATTTCAAATCTGTCTCTTCCTAGTGCATTGATTTTGCAATTAACCATTTGGTATCGCTCCTTTGTTGACAAAAAAGGAATTTCCTTCAAATTTGGCAAAACTCATCACTGAGTAATATTTCTTTCTTTCTTTACGTGAATTTCATAATAAGAATAATAAACATAGTAACAATCAATTTAAGATTTGTTTCATTTTTTCACAGTTATATGGTTGTGAATCATTCATTATTTAAAAATGCTGATGCATAGCTATTGATGATGCCTAAAGTGATAATGTTGCTGAAACTGGCGGTATCGATGATAATGGGGATACATCAGTTTGCTTATTAAAGCTGTTTCTAGGCTAATTTAATAATTAAGAGATGTATTATCTGTTAAGATACCATAGGAATTTGCAATCGGTTGGAGAGAGAGATACATGAGAATTAAAGATAATTACTACGCGAAAGCATACATCACACATATAGGACAATTGTCGAAAAACCTAAAAAACAAAGAAAAACGTTTTGTCGTTAATATTAACCAGCCTTTTGGCTGGTTGAGTCGATGAGGTGAGTGCAGTCTGTCTTCTTAGAAGTTTAAAATTAAATATCTTGCTAAAAGAAAATTACTGGAACAATGAAAGCTACGTTAGTCAAAACGCAGATCAGGTAATTTCAATTAATCCAGGTGCGAAACACGGAAACTCCTTCTTAGAAGTTTGACTTTATACAATCTACAAGAAATTAGATTCTTTTGGCAGTAATCAAGGCTGACTCAGGTTTGTTCCAATGGCACTCCGCTTATCATTCAATCAGTTAAACGATTAAACCACCAGAAGACTACTCCTTTCTATCATTCCAAATTTTTTATCGACTAACCTTTTAATATAAACTATAATTTCGTTGCTGCAATGAGCAAATTATTTTCATGGACCGCTCTAATCTATTTTCTATTTAATTTAACGAAAATTTGTTGCGCGGGTGGTGATAACGTTTACTAGAATCAAAGTGGCGAACTTGATATAAGCACCTGACCCATTAATTACATACATTTTTAAGTATAATCAAACAATTGTATAGTGTTCAGAAATGACAGATTATGGATGATTAGTTAGAACTTTGGGTCTAAATGGATGCCATATGAGCTCCACCTAAAGGAAAAAACTAACTGAGTTTCATTAGTTAGCATATAACCAAAAATTGTGTATAGTGTGCGGCTGGGTGGCTCACTGGTAACAGCATCAGATTCCGAAGCAGACGTGCCCTGTTTCGAACCCTGTCCACGGCAAATTCTGGCAACTAATTGACGAGTTACCAATAAGGATGAAATCGGTCTACTGGATGAATTGCCTTTTATAAACTATACAATTCTTTGTTTATACATACAAATATATGTACTTAATGGATCAAGTGTTGATATCAAGTTTGAAACCTTGATTATATTAAACTATTTTCTATTTGTCTGTATAAAATCAATGCATAAGCATTATTATAAATAACCGTGTTTAACTAGTAAAGGGATAACTGTGTCAAAGAAATGAGTACAGTCACTGAGGTATGAAGGCAAATATAAGAAATTACTGCATTAAAAATACCTAATTGCAATTCCGTGGTTTCGTTATTACAGTACGACTCTTAAGTCATGACTAATTGTCACAGTGCGTCAGATTGCCATTCAACCACCGCTTAATGTTCCGCTGACAACCATGAATGTAAGTGGCTGCTGACATTACCAATGATTTCAACTCATAAAACCATTTTAGTTCATAGTAACCTTTCCCTGTGAAAAACTTGTATCTGATTAAATTTATTTTTATTTTTGCACAATGAAAGGGTACTATAAATTTTTTAATGTTCGCATTCCAAAAGAATAATATAATTGCTTTAAACTGTGCTTTGGCTAGGATCGACTCACTGAAGAGTAAAACTTACAGTTTGGACAAGATAGTTCAATCGTTTCTATAACTGTGTGCACGTTGTTTTATTTTAATTTCGTGAATTTACTACAAAGAAATCCAACAACGGAGTAAGAAATTAAGTACCGAAACATTTGTTTCCAATCGAAATTAGCTAAATAGGTTAATTCAGTCAATTTCAACACGAAATGGACATCCAGTAAATAAGATTTATTCTAATTATACTTAGCTTAGTTGCATCCGAAAATCACCTTGAGGCCAAAAGCCCGAGTCGCCATAAATTAACTCATGGGGCGTGGATTTTACATTAAACAAAAAAATATTTTTATGAAACATATTAATTGGGTCATTTGCTGACCAAATCCACTGAATATGCCCATCAAATAAGTTGTCATTAAGCGCAAAAAATATGCTAATTTACGAAAAATATTTTTCAAGGAGAGTATTGAAACCGTGAACGCTCAAAGTGTCCTATTTATGGCTGACATGAATTCAATAAAAATCCTCGCTGAAGTTCACGAATTAAGATGAAGCCTTCTGCACAATGATGGGAGCAGCTTTCGAAACGCAGAAATAAATATAAAATAAAACATTTATTTATTTCGTTTTACTAAATTGACGCGCAATTGACACGAGCAAACACCTATAAATATTTGATTAAAGATAAAGAATTTGTGTTGAATTTTAATATGAGTTTTTACAGATAGGAAAATTTAGAAAGAGAATTTTCTGCACAAATGAACATTTTGACTGCGGAGTTAGGGATAATTAAGTTTCGGCTGGACGACACACTTATAATAAATTTTGAGGAAATCCGCATATATGACCCGACTAAAATAGGTGATGTGAACACTGACGACCATACCCAAGAGGCATCAAACAGACATATGTCGGTCTTTTCATCAGAGTCGTAGAGTTTTTTTCCGACCGTCATCAGAATTTAAGACTATGGTTGCACCCTTGGTTGTGAAAAGATCACAGTTTTGGTTCAAAAAAATTGAAGTCTCTGTTCCAACGCAAGAAGTTTCATTAGAATCACCTATTGTGTGATTAGCTGTCCAGAAATTAGTTGATCGGACAGTTTCAGTCCAATTAGAAATGGCTGTCTACCTGTCGTATGAAGAATATAACAGTTTGTTTTGTAAAACTAGTGGGGATGGACCAACAGAAGAAGGCTTCCGATAACGGCAGCCGAAATATTTTGTTAAAGAAAAATAATTTGCGTTAGTCAAAACGCAGATCAGGTAATTTCAATTAATCTAGTTTTGCAAAAAAAATTTCTTTTAAAAAACGAATTTTGGATTACTTCCGAGCCAGGCCTCTGGTGGCCTTTTCAGAACTGTACAGATTGAAATCACTACCGGGTGAGATGTCCATTCATACCATGGCAAAAATCAAGAGGTGGCTGAGTCTTTACCGTGGTTGAAAACGAATGAGACTATTATTTTTATGCTGCTGGATCCTACCAGATATGGCGAAATAAAGAACTCAGTTTCTTCAAAGTTCGGCTATGATGATCGACAAATTGGCTGCTGCGACACCACGCATGTGTCCCGTTACAAAAACCGGCAGGAGCGACTTTTTGGAATTATTTTCGATATAACCAACGAGTTCGAGACAAACGGCGACAGTCAGCGCCTTTGAAGCAAAGTCAATATGTAAAGACAACTACTTCGATGAATACATCGCCTAAGAGGCAGCTAAATCAGTATAGTTTTCCTAGAGAACGGGTTCACTATCTCACCAATAACGATAGTTTAGATCATGTAGATAGAGAGAAGAAGTCCAATAGAGCACAAAAATTTAATTTTTTAGAACTCCTCAGCGGACAGCCAGTAATAATTCCATTAGATGCGGGAGCTGATGTGTGGGTATTATCAATATCTTGGCCGTTAAAAAACGTTAAACCTACGAGTGAAAATTAGTGTCAGTCATCGGGCGCGTCGATGGTGGCTGCGGACGAATGTGACACTAAATTATTTATAAACATTATAAGTCTTTTCTTTAAATGAAGTTTGCGAGCTTGAAGTAAACACCAATCCCATTGTATTTAACCAGTCGTCGAACAACATAACAAAACTACGGCCAGCCGCAACGCACCGACGCGTTTCGACCTTCCATGATCATCATCAGAGTACGACGGCAAACTGACTATCGAGGATCAAACCGCATTGAATATATATGGAAATCAAATTTAGATATGCGGCTCTCACCTCTAGCAGTCTTGCATACATTGAACTTGACTGAAATGTCGGCTGCACAATTTCTATGCAGTCACGAACATTAACTGTTTGCAGTTTTCGCCACATATACATATATAGGCAATACAATTTAAACAATAATTGATTGCGCGGGTGGTAGTCTTGTTATGTTGTTCGACGACTGGTTAAATACAATGGGATTGGTGTTTACTTCAAGCTCGCAAACTTGAATTAAAGAATTGTTACCACTACCCGCGCAAACAATTATTGTTAAATTGTATTGCCTATATATTTATATGTGGCGAAAGCTACAAACAGTTTATGTTCGTGACTGCATAGAAATTGTGCAGCCGACATTTCCAGTCAAGTTCAATGTATGCGAGACTGCTAGAGGTAGAATGTGGATTATATTTTAATCCAGAAAAAGTTCAGATAAGTCGGCAAGTGCAGTTCCTGTATCACTCAGTCTCAGCGGAGGGACGTATGCCATTAAATTCGAAAGTATAGTCTCAAGAAAAATCTGGTGCCCATTATTAGAAAACAATTAAGCCGGTTTATTGTTATGGTAAACTTCTTTTGACCACATCTCGCAGAGATAGTGGTTAAGCAACAACCCTTGTTTAAATTAACTAGTGCCCATATACAGTTTCGTTGGACGGAGGAGGCTAAAGAAACATTTATCCTATGTAAACATAAATTTACAGACGCAACTATTTTGACTTTCCTGGTAGGTCGTATATCAATTGTTACAGGCGCGTCAGATATTGGCATAGGAGCAGTGCTACAAACAGACGGACGTCCGGTGCAATGTATAAGTTGCACACTTACTACCACGGAGCAAACCTATGCCGTCACAGAAAAGGTATTACTGGTCGTATGATAGTTCGCCTTCGGTGGACATATAAACGTCTTTTTCGATCATTAAGCACTAGTGCATTGAAGATCACTGGGTATTGAGAAGAAACGAGTACATTGAGCCATTGAAGAGCTCGAGGAATATGATGTAACAATTCATCATAGGGCCGGTATCGAGAATTCGGCAGCCGATGCACTCAGCAGAATTTCCGTTTTGCGAGTTTCGCTACTTTACGAAGTCATTGAGGAACAGGAAATAGTCAATCAGTTAAAAAACGACAAATTTGTGTCCGCACCATTTAAAGCGTTGAGCCTGCGAAATGGCCTGTTGGTGCGAAAAGAAGCACAAACAGTGCAATGTTTTGTGCTAGAGTCTATACAAACAGAACTGATGGCCCTCTGGCGTGAAACGTTGGGCCATCCCGGCACCGGGTGCTTCATTAAGACATTTCAGTTGCGAATTTATTAACCTGGCTTGTCCAAAGAAATTCATAGCCATTGTCAGCTTTGTAAACAACAAAAAGGAGAAAAAGTTACTCCCCTTGCTTTCAGTACCGAAGCACGGAACTAATTTCTGCATACTTACCTGGTAGGTCCACTGGCAGTGGCTCATGGCAGGGTAGCCTATGTGTATTCCATGGTCGATAAGTTTACCTGATGGGTCGAGATTGTACCACTGAAGAAAATCACTACAGAGAATGTTATAAAGTGCTTAGAAGATCGATAGCTCATTTAATTTAATGCAACAGAGATTATTGTTATCGACCGGGTTGCACAGTTTCTATCGAGAGAATTTAATCAGCGGTGCAAGAACCTTGACGCAAAAACATCCCACACAAATACTTACCAACGGCGGACCAAAGTGATGGCTGAACGAGCACACCGGACGATGAAAGAAATATTGCGATGTTGGTGCCATGAGAACCGGGATCCTGGAGAGACAAATTACATTTGGTCAAGCGGGCCATACGATTCGCAATATCAACAGATACAGGATCCGCTCCGACAACCATGGTCTATCGAGAGCATATTTGACTGCAGGTAAACCAGTAATCCCAGGATCCCATGAGCGCTGCATCATAGCGTATGTTCAGGAACACTTAAAAAAGCTAACTGTATATGTGGGCGCCACACAGCAACAGTCCTATGCAAGACGCCCTACACGCACGCACATAAGAAGCAGCGATTATTTCATGGTCATGAATGTCGAGACAAGGACAACACAGGCTGTTATTGATGGTACATATCTTGTGCAAAGTGTGGACGCATAGCAAAATAGTTTTCGTTAACATGCCAGACGGATCAGGAGCTATCGCACTTGATTGATTATATAGGGTGATAAGCCCGATTCCAGAGACCGAAAACGCTAAAATTGTCCTATATAGGGCTGAAGTGAAAAAACAGAAAGTCCTCGCAGAAGTCTAAAAACTAAGATGAAGCAGTCAACACAATGATGGAAATAGCATTCGAGCCACAGAAGTAAATATAAAATAATAAATGTTTTTATTTTGTTTGACAAAATTGACGCGCTTCATACGAGCGTACTCCTATATATAATTGATTAAAAATAAAGCATTCGTACTGAGTTTAGAAATGGCTTCTGACGGATAAGAAGGATTAGTAAGAGAATTGTCCGCACAAATGAACTTTTTGACTGCGAATTTAGGGTTAATTAAGTCTCGGCTGGACGACAAACTTATAATAAATTCTGAGGGAATTCACTTAAACGACCCAACCAATATAGATGTATTCATCACTTATCTGTTTACCATTACTGTAGAATCGTTTCCAGACTGTCCAATGTAGACTTAAATTCAATTCTGTGTGAATAAAGAACTATCTCAATTAAAAATGTTACACTATTTACAATAAATGCGCCAGAAGATGCCATGTGGAATAATATTTATCTTCTCAAATATTGACCTTACAAATTAGATGCATTTATTCTTCATTTAGGAAATTGGCGATCATTTGTAAACAAAAGAAACGTGGAAACTTGAAGTAAACACCAATCCCATTGTATTTAACCAGTTGTCAAACAACATAACAAAACTACCGCCAGCTGCAACGCACTGACGCGTTTCGACCTTCCATGATCATCATCAGAGTACGACGGCAAACTGACTATCGAGGATCAAACCGCATTGAATATATATGGAAATCAAATTTAGATATGCGGCTCTCACCTCTAGCAGTCTTGCATACATTGAACTTGACTGGAAATGTCGGCTGCACAATTTCTATGCAGTTACGAACATTAACTGTTCGTACTCTGATGATGATCATGGAAGGTCGAAACGCGTCAGTGCGTTGCAGCTGGCGGTAGTTTTGTTATGTTGTTCGACGACTGGTTAAATACAATGGGATTGGTGTTTACTTCAAGCACGCAAACTTGATTTAAAGAATTGTTACCACCACCCGCGCAATCAATTATTGTTTAAATTGTATTGCCTATATATGTATATGTGGCGAAAGCTGCAAACAGTTAATGTTCGTAACTGCATAGAAATTGTGCAGCCGACATTTCCAGTCAAGTTCAATGTATGCAAGACTGCTAGAGGTGAGAGCCGCATATCTAAATTTGAGTTCCATATATATTCAATGCGGTTTGATCCTCGATAGTCAGTTTGCCGTCGTACTCTGATGATGATCATGGAAGGTCGAAACGCGTCAGTGCGTTGCAGCTGGCGGTAGTTTTGTTATGTTGTTCGATGACTGGTTAAATACAATGGGATTGGTGTTTACTTCAAGCACGCAAACTTGATTTAAAGAATTGTTACCACCACCCGCGCAATCAATTATTGTTTAAATTGTATTGCCTATATATGTATATGTGGCGAAAGCTGCAAACAGTTAATGTTCGTGACTGCATAGAAATTGTGCAGCCGACATTTCCAGTCAAGTTCAATGTATGCAAGACTGCTAGAGGTGAGAGCCGCATATCTAAATTTGAGTTCCATATATATTCAATGCGGTTTGATCCTCGATAGTCAGTTTGCCGTCGTACTCTGATGATGATCATGGAAGGTCGAAACGCGTCAGTGCGTTGCAGCTGGCGGTAGTTTTGTTATGTTGTTCGATGACTGGTTAAATACAATGGGATTGGTGTTTACTTCAAGCACGCAAACTTGATTTAAAGAATTGTTACCACCACCCGCGCAATCAATTATTGTTTAAACGTGGAAACTGTTTCAATAATTTCGATATAGCAAGATATCTAGTGCTGAACCTGACAGGAGGAAAAATTTTGAACTTTTCTTTGCGTTTTGGATTACATTTAAAAATAATGGTATAAATTTTGTCCCGAAATTCATGACTATATGCATGTTCTTCATTTCATTTTGAGCCCATAAGATTTGTTGTGACTCTAAAGAATAACGAATGGCTTCTCATAGGAGATAACTTGTAGTGGCAAATTTAATCTACCTGTGTGAAATCAATACAAACACATGAAATGATTCCAAAACGTGCGCTATAGTCAATCCGCGTTTCAAGCACCAGATATGGAGAAAAAGCTATGCATTTATTTGAATGACATAATAACCATGTTAAATTATGGGACTCTTCTAAATGAAAGAAATTATTATAATAAAACCAATCGTTCTCTAATCCAGTGAATATAAATCGAAAATGAACACAATCTTCAAATGAACTTTTTCCTGATGAGGAGAAATTAATTGGGTTTTCTATGGAAAATGAATATCGCAAACGGATTGTGTTATAGGATTGCCACAATTGTCATATCTTACATTTATCGATATTAATGTGTTTCTTTAATGCAAAACATTAACTATTTGTATTTATGAAGGAAAATTTCGGTTAGATACGTATAATAAATTTCAATAATTAGGATAACATGCACAAATTATTTTAAATAAAAAAAATGATCAGAGCTATCAAATTTATTTAAAGTAATAATCTTCCTTTTAAATCAACTAATTAATTGCGCCAATTAAAACATTTAAACTGGAAGTCGCAATGTTTAAACGTAACACGGGGAAACGAAATAAGTTTTCAACAGTAAACTAAAATTGTTAAATGGTGCAATCATACATATGCACATAAAGTCAACAGGTTAATTATTATGACTGATCTGGCTTTGTTTTATAATAATAATATGATATAATACAATATTATATTATATTATATTATATTATATTATATTATATTATATTATATTATATTATATTATATTATATTATATTATATTATATATTATATTATATTATATTATATTATATTATATTATATTATATTATATTATATTATATTATATTATATTATATTATATTATATTATATTATATTATATTATATTATATTATATTATATTATATTATATTATATTATATTATATTATATTATATTATATTATATTATATATTATATTATATTATATTATATTATATTATATTATATTATATTATATTATATTATATTATATTATATTATATTATATTATATTATATTATATTATATTATATTATATTATATTATATTATATTATATTATATTATATTATATTATATTATATTATATTATATTATATTATATTATATTATATTATATTATATTATATTATATTATATTATATTATATTATATTATATTATATTATATTATATTATATTATATTATATTATATTATATTATATTATATTATATTATATTATATTATATTATATTATATTATGTTATATTATATTATACTATACTATAATACATTATATTATATTATATTATATTATATTATATTTTATTGTATTATATCATATTATATTTTATTATATAAAATTAAATTAATTTGTGTTTCATTGCGCTTTATTGCATGAAATACCTCTATAAACTGAACAAAAGAACAATGATATGTTTTTGTTCTAAATGTCAAAAATAGTTGATTGAATGTTTTACTTATTTATGTGGACAGTTAAATCAAATTAATTCAGATGTTACTAGAGGTGATATGTTATAATTATGCAATTATATATTGCATTGAGAGAAAATGACATATATGGGAATCATCATTTTTTGCCACTAACTGTTAATGAATTCTTTTATTATTTCTGATAAAATAAAAATCAAATAAAAAGGCGTGTCAGTGCTAAGTGACACATAATTTCGTGAAAATTGTGAAGTACACAATGTGTTGCCACTGATTTGGAGCAGAAAAAAATAAATGATTTTCAAATAGAGGCGTTTCTTCTTGAATCTCATTTATACTAATGGTTTGACTTTCAGGTTGAATACTAAATTTTTAAAAGTTTGCTCTTGTCTTCCCAGTAAATGTAAATTTGTTCTGACTCATAAAATTATTTCATACCAGGATGAGAATATAATTTTTTATAATTATTCAAGCTGGTATAGAAATAAAATATAATTACAAAAAAGTATTTATAATACACTAAACTAACATGTCAAGCTAAATTGACAACAAATTGTCTTAAAATCTGCACCTGCAACATCTTATAAAATAAAGATTTCTTAACATTGGATGTTCTTTAATAAAATAATCAATAAACATGCTTTCGTAACAGAAAAATTGTAATGTTAATTCAATGATAAATGGAGCAGTTTTTAGATGAAATGTGTTGTTGATGTGGTGAGTTCTAGTCGTATTAATTATTCAGTTAAATTTGACAGATGAAAAGAAGATAAAAAATGTTAACGAAGTAGCCTTTTTGCAGAGCCAAGTGGAGTAGCAATATTTATTTGTAAATCGTGAAGTTAAATCTTGAAATGGGATACCGGTGAAAAATGTTTACAGATATTTGTCGTATTTACACCAAAGCATTACACAAAAATATTTTGGGTATACAAATATACATTTTTAGGTGCTTCCTATCATTCTTAGACCAGCCATTTGATTATTTGGGCTTAAAAATTTACCTACTATATATTGTTGAAGAGGAATTAGTTGAACTTTGTGCAGGGATTACTGAAATTATTTTGCACGAGAATTTATTCGCGGTGTTAGTATTAAAAACCTTTCATAATACTATCTATGATGTTGAGAAAATAATAGTTTAATTTTTCCGAAACGAGATTGCAAGATCAGCTTTTTTTGCTATCCTTAGTCACTTCATCCATTTGCATTTTAGCATTCCATGCATGTGTTTTTCATAAACTATTATCGCTTTAAATATATTCTTCTTCAAAAAAAAGTATTCCAGATGACTTGCACTTCGCCGTTAAACATTGTAACTTCCTCATGAAGATGTGCATTTTTATGCATTATTCTTTTATTACAGCGGCATGATCGTATAAAATTAAAACATGTACGAAGCAAAATATAGCAGGTTCAATGATTATTAATTATCTGAAGCTATTTTCGACAGACTATTCGAAGGGAATAATAATGCAAATACCCAAAATACATAAAAAACAAATATTGTACACTTGTATAAAACATTTACAAACTTCATTCCATCCACCTCGAAAATTTATGGACTGGCTTTTTTTATTGGTATCTAACTTCGTGATATTTATCTAAAATTAAAATATCTTTTTACTGTAGATGAGTTACATATACTAATACGTTAACTCAATCGAGTTAAATACTAAATAGTTTGAATCCATTAATTTAAGTAATGTTTTTGGTAGAATCGGTTGAATTTGTTATAATGTTTCCCTTAAAAATCCAGGTGGATTCTCTTATTAGAATAAATACGGAGCTGTTCTACTGAATATCAGCTTTTATGCCAAAAATATTCGAGCAAATAATTGGTTACCGACATATTGGTATTTATTGTAGTGCATGTCAGTTTTCGATCTAGGCCTACTTGAATCTCTGCATAAAAATGTATTCTAGAGGAAATTTAATTAAAATGAGAAAGATGAATCGGGGACAATGATGCTATTCTAATAAGAGCTAATCTCAATAGAATCAGTAGATTTAAAAATAAACAGAATTAGTCAAATTTCTGCACAAATCGTGATATTGATTAATATACATCACGTGCATATTGTAATGTTTAATTTTGGAAACAAAACAAAACTTGAGTTATTGCTCTGAACGACTCAATGGGCAATGTAAATTAATATTGACTTTTTATGTGTACGAAGATTTTTAAGTAAAAAATAAAATTAAAACATTTTAACACGTTTATTCCTCTAATCTCTTCAGTTCTCTCCTTTCTAACTATGTCACTATTTAAAAAATCGTGTTAAGTACCTTTATTACACAAAAGTGATAATTTGAGTTATGAGTTCATTAAATAAAATGAAAATATAAGTTAACGAAATAAGTGAAGCAGTAAAAAATATCTTGATGGTGGAATAAATACGTTTGCTGAATACACAATGATATTTCTTTCACTGTCGATTGTTTAATGATTTCATTAGTTATGATTCTTATGAAAATTGATTAGCAAATGTAGACTCTTAGTCGGGTTTCGCTTCAATTGTAATGACAAAATTCTGTTTTATATCATTCAATTCACATGCGTGTGTGTTTGCCAGTTTTTATCAGTAAATGCCAATCGCATTTTCACAAACTTATATATATACATATATATACGGAATGAAAGCAAGGCGTAACTTAAAAGTTATAACACTAGTGTGCAAATTCTGAGTTCAAGTAGACTTGCGTACTTTGCAACTGTTACATTATAATGGATAAATAACACGCCATCGATTAAAGAGTGCCTCGGAGAATCTTTAAATATAACCATGTTTCATGAAACATTCAAAAGATAAGTGTTTCATGAAGTCTGGTTCATTTGACTGCCCAATGGCTATAACTAAACCATTTAAACAGATGCTATTCACGTCACAATTACCAATTTTATTATGGAGCAGCCAGAGTTTTAATTGTGCTGCATAAATAATTCTCTAGCGTTTTTTTCAAAAGTCACTACATGTATCCTGGGAATTCTTAGGAAAGTAAAATTTTTGCTAACTCATCCAATAAATACTGGGTTGGCGCCTTTCAGGATTTGCACCTCTGGACTGTGTCGTTTATTTTTAACATCAAACAGGTTGCGCATTTGATTAAAATTACATGAGATAGAAGCAGAGTTTTAAATCTGCGTGCAATTGACATCCATATCGTGACAAACTGCAAGCATATCCAAACACTTTATAGTTGTGCGCCAAATTACTTTCTCTAAGGTAAAGTCATTTTTTGATTTAACTGTCTAAAGATTTGAAAGAATTTTTATGTGTGCACGAGATGTTTTACAATTTGGAGCACATATGCTTTAAGTGATCCTCGAGCAGTTTTTAACAAACGCAGTAAACACTGCAATTCATTTATAATAGATTTCTTGTGTTGTAGTTTTAACGGCTCATCTACCATTACTTGCCACAATTTGGGAAAATAATTCGGCAAAACTGCTCGCGCATTAACTATTCAAATATAAATAGCGTGAGAATAAGAGCAAAGTGATCCTTTTTCGCAATAACAACATTAAGCCGTGTCTATCGAGGTCAGTCTTCATCCTCGTCAGCTTGCTTCTTCGACGCATACATCGGGTGCCACATTGCAATAGCCCTACGTGGGTCGGCTAACATTTCGTCCCACTGCTTCTTACCGGCTGCATCGCCTTCTTGGCCAAGCACCACGCGTCCTAACACTCGCTTCGTGCCCATCTGCGTTTTATACTTCAATTTGCACGTCAATGAGGCTAAGACCAGCTTCTCCGGCTTTATGTGAAAGGTAAGCACCCCACCAAAATAGGGCGTACGCGTGTTCGAGCGGACATCCGTTTGTTTTGTAGCCAACTTCTTCTTCCCAATGTGCAGTTTCACCTACAATTACGTTGCACAAATTATCCAAACAAAAAGAATGGAAACATTATAAATAATATATTTATACGGACTTTTATTATTAACAATATATTTAATGCTAGTACTGATTAGCTTTATGGAATATATAAATAAAACAGTATTACCTTTGATATTCAGGAAAGTAATATGGCCGATAAATTTTCAGTCATTTTCGTTAAACATGCCGTAGATATTATACTTCATATAGTTTATCCACAGCAATTCGTCATCAAAATCAAAATTTCCATAATGATATCAATAATCACTGTACAAAAATCTTTAGTAAATTAGTGTTATAATTAATAAAATATTTAACTTAACGTGAGAACTATTAATGTCATTAGACTGCTCATATTCTGCATTACATTAGCGTGAAAAACTTTCATATCACTATGGAAACGACGCAGACATAGAAAGATTAAATAAGAAAGAATTTGGCGATCTAGTCAAGGTGAAAGGCGTACATCAAAAAAACAGAGAAGCGAATCACTTCACAACTATAAATCAATAAAAAAGTGGTATGGGCAATATAACTGCATTCAAACAGCAACGAAGATGAGTCTCCTATAACATTGGAAACTAGAGGAATCTTTAGTCATATTCCCGAATAGCACTCGGAGGCTACAAATGGTTGCACGGAGTCCACCGCATTGACGATTGCGAGTATTATACCCAAGTACTACTAATATTGTTTTTCTATTCACTTCATTTTAATCTATAGCTTGAAACTGGTAAAAATAATCACGGAGAATAATTGTTTTCAAAAACAGAAACCAATAGGGCGTCAGGATTTTTTGTCGAGTGCAATAAGAGTGCTTTATTACAGGTAAAATTCAGGATACCTTCTCCTAGGTTTACATTATCCATAATTTGAAATTGTATTTTACCGTTGGTTTGAGGCTGTCAGAATCATTATTACATGCTGAAATATACTGGAGTCGCTTTTGCAATTTAAGTGGTTCTCACAGCAGACTGGCCAACATCGAATATTCTGAATAACAAATATACAGTTAAATACTGTTTTTTGCGAAGAACTAATATATATGCAAGTATGTATTAGGTGTTGCGAACCTAGTAACAAATTAGTTCAGTTGTGACCAGAAGGATAAACCAAAGGCAGCATGAACGGAAAGTATAATCTCATGCACATTCGTTTCGTGCTTACTGGCGACTCATCAGTAGGAGCCGGTATTACGCCCTTTAACCACTATATATTTGGTAGAAGAATGTGGAATAATAGGACGGTACAATCCCCTAGACGAATGTGTTGACCTATCGCAGTGAAGCTAACAGTATCTGCTGCGGACGGGATACGAATGAAGGAATATTTGCTTCGGAGTCTGGGACTCTATCCACCGTTTACAAATCCTAAAGGGACATAAAAAAATGAAAGCTGGTTAAAAATGAGATTTCCATAAAATCGCATTGTCGAAGACTTTATATGATGTTAACTTAACTACTGCAGGTTTACACATTCGTCTAAGAGATTGTACCGTCCTATTATGCCACATACTTCACCCAAATATATAGTGGTTAAAGGGTGTAATACAGGCTCCTACTGATGTGTCACCAGCAAGCACGAAACGAATGTGAATGAGATACTTAACAATTATACAGTTCACTTGGGAAGGATGAATCAGTGTTCTTTTTACACTCAGAGCATATGTACATACTTTTTTCGTTGAGGGAAATTTCATAGATAGCATAGTTAATAGGACTGTTAAATATTAGTTAAAATTTTAATTCGTTTACAGTTGTTTGTTAGTTTTTGATAGATTAATGTTTGATTAAGTCAAGTTTTTTAATCGGTTGTAAAAATCATTACAAAATAAAATAAACGACGCCGTTATTATTTTTTAACTAATCTAGACGTTAGGATACTGTTAAAGAAAGGTTCATATATATTCTCTTGTTCATAATTATGTAAATAGCTACGAACTTTGAATAAATGAACATAGAGATGTCCACATGTAAAGAGGGCAAGTACAAACCAAATTATTCGCTTGGCAGACGCTTTTTTCTTGTCTTATATTGTGATTTGTAAGAAAAGTCACTCAAAAGCTATTGCAATAAACTCATGTATATAGTAATGATTATTGTGACTAATATTGGATAAATTATGAGATTATTATATTAAATTTATGTATTAATTATGTCGTTTAAATGAGGATTATTAAATGAACATAACTTGATGTCCATTTACATGTAAACATTTTCGATTGCATAAAGTAGTCCAATAGGAATTCAGCTTTCAATAACCAATGATAATTGCTGCCGTGAAGTACATTATTGGAGGGAAAATATTTTTTAAATTTTGGCAAAAATACTCAAATAGACAAACTGGGCGCAGGAGCACCGGTTGATGCTGCTGTGATAGCATGTGATATTTAGCGCAATTTTATTTTCTAAAATGGATCAAGTAGTGTATGGTGTATTCGCTGCAATTAATAGATAAGAGAAGTTGGTAAACGAGAAAGAAGCAATTGATTTTATGATTATGTCAAAGGATGGTGTGTCGGTACGCAGTGCCAACAATCAGGAATACATTCCAAAACAACGAAACATTAAACGCACGATGTGGCCGCGCAACATAAGTTCGTTGCATCTGCAAGTCTGATACATTAGATTTTGTAGTACAGCCATGTCAATGTTACATTTAAATCGTGGAAGTTAATGGCCCTTTACTTACTCTTAATCATTACTTATTTCCCAAAATCAGTTCGTTTCAGCAATATCTCTCACATCTCATGTGTATGGGTTCAGGACGCTAAACGAATGAGCGGTGCCATCATAAGCACGCACATCAGCATTACTCCAGACTACGTTATTAATTGCAACGTGGATTTATAATAAAAAAAGTCAGCCCTAATGAGTACTTAATCATTTTCTGTCCAGGCGTTACCTATTAGCTTATTCATGTTGCAGTCGACGGTATTAAAGCTGTGCTTTAGGTATCGCACACACAGTTGCAAATTAGTTCAAAAGGGACCAAAAGAATAAACAAAATTGAACATGTATATACATTTATTTCGTGCTTACTGGCGACTCATCAGAAGGAGTCGGTATTACGCCCAATGTCTACTTTATATTTTGGTGAGGAACATAACATACACCGAGCCTGTGACGGGTACTAACACTATGGTCGCTGAGGCATTACATGGTGTCAACACAATGGATTTCAAGATACGTTAAATTTAAGCAAAATTAAGCCTTACAAACGCTTACAGCCTCCTGTTCATGGAGGAGTAGGTGATACACCGCAACCAGATGTGACATAGATAAAATGGTTAAAATTTTATTTTTAAAACAATTAAGTAATTAAAAATATATATTCAGCGTAATTAAGCCATAAATTTAAAACTTTAAAAAATAGTATAATATGTATTTTTATGAAAAAAGATTTTGATATGGCAAGAGATTCCACTGAGTATTCAGATTTAATTAGCCAATGAGAATTTTGTGTGTATCATCTAATCGAAAGCCTCTTTAGACTATGTAAATTGCGCGATAATTATTATATTTCTTTTAAAAAAACTTTCCAATTTATTATTATTTTGCTTTAATTATAAGGGCCTGATTGGTAGAGAAATTAGTTCAAACAGCCAAACTCCTCAATTATGTGAATGATCTGAATCTAAATTTAGATGACGGACAGATAGGAAGAGTTGGCTAAAGTCAGGTCGAGTCACAGAATCCGACCGAGTTAAAAGAATTGATCATTTCAATTTCAAAAATATTTTACCTTGAAGATCTAAGAATTCGTTTTAGCTAAAGACGTTGAATATCACCTTTGTTAAACTTAAAACACTTCAATTAGTACTAAAATATGATAATACTATGAACAGTTTAGTTTCGAAAATGATATTTAAAAATCTTCATGGACCCTTTTAACTTGTGTTAACAGCTTTCTTATCCGCTTTAACGCCAAATCAGTGATTATAAGATTAAAAACCTTTTGGTAACTAATGTTTTGATATAATGTAATTTAAAAAAATTGTGCTATATGAATAATTTGATGGTTGATATTTTGCTTAGGATTTCATGCCGGAGTAAACAAATTTATAAGTTTTATTAAATATTTCAGTTTATACCGTGCCTTTTTATTTTCGGCATTACAAATTCATTCAAAATTGCAATGGAAATGCCTCTAGGCATGCGGAATTCGAGAGTCGGGCCAGGACTTTAATAGTTGGGTGGTCTGTTTATGACAAGTGGTAAACCTATTCTAAAATCCAAAAAACACCGGTCCCATGTTATCTTACTGGCTGCAAAACTTAGTAAAACTACTGCCAGTTACAAATACTACTGTGTTTTGACCTGACATGTTCATTTTCAGATCCGCATGGAAAACCGATTAACGAGGAAAAAATCACAATGCATATATTATGTATAATATTGGGACTCTCACACCTAAAGAGTTTGCACAAAATACCTTATTGGACATGTGAGATGCAAAATATATATTGAGTCACGAACATGAACTGTTGTCAGATTTCGTCGTCCAAACATAAGTTGTTAATTTAAATGATCATTTATTGTGTGGGAGGTGATGAAATTTATTTACATCAAGCTTGCGAGATTGAGATAATCACCAATTCCATTTTATCCATAAATTATGTTCTAGCCTTTCTTTCTATTGTCCAAATATTTCACCCAAGTGACCGGCCTATGTCTTTATTCTTCCGTAGCTAGAAAGAGTTCGGTAGTCTTGTGCGCTCAAAAGGAAAAGTGTTGCATTGGCTTCTTTGTGCATATGAACTTATTTCACCAGATCAATAATTGTAGACTGATAATCGTGCAGCGATTTCTAAATAAGGCGTGCCGTTCCATGTAACAAACCGCTTCATATGAGACAGGAGGAAGAAAGCAGCTACTTTTCATATATCAAAAATGAAAATATGATTTATATTTAGATAATCAGTATATGTATTAAAATGTATTAATAGACCGTCCTTGAATTGAACCTGTACGCAGTAGGTTTTATTATATGTTTGCAGTAAATATAGAAGAATTCTATGGCTTTGAATCGTTTTCTACATTCTTATACATGATTCTTTCTAAAGCAATAGAAAACTCATTTGTGGATAATTCTGAGATCTTAAAGGAAATTTCTATATGGCATTCAACGCACATAAGAGAGATTAAGCGACAACGTTTAAAGCTAATGCGTTGGCTCTGATTTTTTGGAATTTAAATGTTGAATTTTAAGCATGTGCCTTGATCCAGATGACAGTTCTACACAATACCTACAGTAACAGTTGATTTAATTAGGAGGGATTGTTTTTAGTTACTTGATTCCTCTCCATTCTTTATTTTTTGATATATGTTAAGTGAAGATATGTATAAGGTATTGCATTATATGTAACATGTAAGTTGAAATAGAACCAAAGGAATAAACTGAAGTCAACATGAACGAAAGGCATAATCAAATTATCACATTCGTTTCGTGCTAATTGGCGAAATATTGCATCTGGAATATGAGATATCAGTTGAGTAACAAGTGTCCAGAATGGTTGTTAGTCTCAATTATATTGTTGTTGCACATTATCAGTTCGTTACGTATTATATGTATTTATTTGGCATTGGAGTCTCACAAAATTCAATATACTTCTGCTCTTATACTCATCGTCCAGTTGTTCCTTTTTTCTTGAAACATTGTAAAGTGGCAGGATGGCTCAGTGGTTAGAGCACCAGGTTCCGAAGGAGACGTGCCCAGGTTCGAGTCCTGTCCGCGGCAAATTCTGGCCATTACATGATGAGTTCTCAATAAGGACGAAACCGGTCTACTGGGTGAATTGCCTTTTCTACACTATGCAATTCTTAGTTTATACTGACATATGTAATTAATTAATGGGTCAGGTGTTTATATCAAGACCACAACCTTGATTATAATAATTGTATAGTGGGTTAGGAGAAAAGTGCCAGCTCCTACTGATCAGTCGCCAAAAGCATGAAACGCATTTATACATAAAATTATATATGTTGACCTTTGCAGATTTTGGTTTAACAATTATACGTGTAAAATTTTATGTCAAAATGGAAAAAAACTTGTGAGTACAAAAGAGATAACTTGGTAATTTATTATTCCTAATAGACAAACATGAATTTTCCAAAACTTTGCTACAGTAAGAATACTAGTCGAAGACGAGATGTAAATTTAAGATATTAAGACGCCAGTTGAAAAGTGAATAACTAGGATTAAAATTTGAAAAACGTGTAGAGCTAAACATATTTAAGTTTTAATTCCAACTTGTGATTAGAATCACGAAAAAGATAAATTAATAATAGGTGTATGTTATTGATCAAACTCAATAAAATTTATCACGAGAGAGGAATTTAGCATAGCAATATACAAGAACAAGCTGTGAAATTACGGTCCCGCGGGTTTTCATGGATGTCACATGATACAAGCTTCACTGGATCGTTCATCCGTGTTCTCATTAGCAACTTAATAATCACGTAACCTGTACTATTCACAAAATAATTGTCTATGCAATAACTTATATAAATATAGGTTTTATTCAGTTTAAGTCTGTATGTACACCAATCTAGTCGGATCCTTTGCATTATTGTTTTATAACTAAAGTTCAAACTAACTTCACGCGATCTGTCATAATGAAGCACACCTCATCACTTGGGAAAGTGATATTTAATTAAAGAAAAATAACCTTACTTGGTTATAATTGTCTCGTCTGTATCGACTACACATTGCATAAATCAAACAACGCATAAAATAAATCATACCAAATTCGTCTTTATTCGGTAATCATTTGTATATGGCAATTTTTCCGCGATCAAAATAGTGAACATTTTGTTTAGAGTCCTTCAGCAAATTCCTTATGCCACCAAAACACGTGGTGACAGGTTGCCTGTCTTATAATGAAAGAATGTGCTTGGCTAGTTTTGAACGTTAAACGATTAGAAGATAAGTAGCATAATTATAATGTTAATGACATCTGGTCCACATCCCAACCGTATAATTACGGAAACTAGTAAGGAGTGTTTAAAATGCTCGAAATCGATATATTTAATAATTTGCATTTACTTATTTATAAAATATTTAGCAGTTACTGAGAAAATATATAGGGTCAAATACTGTCATTTGGGCATTATATATATATATATATATATATAAGCGTGTTAATTTTTGAGATCAAGGTATTGAATTAAACAAAGTTCAGATTTGTAATGTAGATTAACTAGCGATTGATCTACTCGTTTTGAGTCTCGTACTTTTGAATCGTTGGCTTTGATAGCATAAAGCTATGGGCGGCGTACATACTGAGTAGTCGATGTTTGGTAATTTGTTCTGTACAGTTTAAAAATTGTTTCGGCGCAAAGTTTGCTTGAAAGCACAATTGGAAGTAACCACATACTAGCATTCTTTTAACACAAACCAGTTTGGCTGGTACTTGGGTGATGCAACGCAATTCATAAACCATGTGATAAAACACACACACACACACACACGGAGAAAATTTCGTGCATGCAGTTATCGTAAAGGCGAACGACTGGTAAAAATTCAATTCACCATCAGAAAAAAACGAAATCTTTTAAATTACCCAGCTATACAGTAGAATTTGCACGTGTCCATACAAAGTATCACACAGACACACGCTCACAAATCACTGTCCATTAAGCAAAATGTTCTCGTATAACTGCTGCAAATTAATAAAAATGAAGCTAAATGATTGCAATCAAGGTGGAGATCTTGATATAAACACCTGAGCCATTAAGTACATAGTTTTGTCAATATAAACTAAGAATTATATGGTGTTGAAGAGGCATTTCATCTAGTACACCGAATTTGTCCTTATTGGGAACTCATCACATACTGGCCAGAAAATGCCGTGGACAGGGCTCGCACCTGGGCACGTTCGCTTCGGAATCTAGTGCTCTAACAACTAAGCCACTCTGTCGCGGCAGGGTTTATAACTGAATATTGTGTGGCACACTTATTTGAGCTATAGATTCCAAAACAGATGTGCCCAGGTTCGAGCCCTGTCGGCGGCAAATTCTGGCCAGTACATGATGAGTTCCCAATCAGGCGAAACCGGTCTACTGGATGAATTGCCTCTTCTACAATACAACATTTTTAGTTTATACCGGCAAATGTATGTCATTATTGGGTCAGTTGTTTAGATTAAATGGCAACCTTGATTATAGTAATTCTTATCACCATCTTCGCTACCGATGTTCGTCTATTTATATTAAGTAAGACTATTTCACTATCACTCAATCAAATGGAAATATACGGATAATTGAAATAAAGCAAATCATTTTTGTTCAAAATAAAATATATATGAACTATCTATAGTGCAAAAAAGCTATGAAACTGATAAAAAAAGTACATAATGTGACAGGATTTGATGGAATATATTGCCCTTATAAGACAAATTACTTAAGACATCAAATATAACTCATTTTCTAGATTGGTTTCGTTCCTATAAGGAGCTATTTGGTAGTAATCAGACGAGTTGTGGTTTGGAATCAGAAAATGAATCGATTAGTTAAGAAAAAAATGAATATTACACCAAAGCTCCATTTGTCGTAGTAGATGATTTGCTTGAAAGATCCGGGGGTGACTTGCTGGAATATTAGGTCTCGCAGAATACCACAAGTTCGAAATAAGTAAAAGTTTAACTAAACATAAGTTTGAATATAACTGGAAATTTTTTTTAGTGTAGGGCAGAGTGGAGCAGTGAATTGAGTCTCATATTTCGAAGGAAATGTCATCCAGTTCAAGTTGCATTCGTGCAAAATTTCTGGAGAGTACTGGATGATAACCAGTCAAGAGGAAATTTGTTAACTGAGTTAATTGCCCGTGTTGTCTGATGCAATATTTATTTTATACTGACAACATATGCATTTTTATATTAATATATATATATATATATATATATAAATTAGTAGTAATTTATCACTATGATCTACCTTATAAGAAACCATGATTGACTTCTGTAAATATTAAAATGTTCCAAATTGTTAGATTTTAATTTTCGCCACATAGATCTTTTATTAAAACATTCCTCAACATAAAGAGACCCGGTTCTATTTTTATTATTAAGAACGCGCCTGTGTTAGTTGATTTTGTGTTATAGAATTTAAATCTGTATGTGGTATTGTGTGTTGAATCGTAAACATTAATTTGTTAATTATATAAGAAAGAGATCAATTATGTAATGTTAAATCGATCTGGTATTTTGCATAATATTTTTTTAAGATTTGAAATTTTTTACGTCTTTATATTGACATGTGGTAGGTCACGTTCTGTTAATTTATTTCTGATATTTTGTAACTAAAGAGAATTAAGCTTGCTTTTAATGTATGACAACTGTACGCATTTATTACTTTAATTCAAATGAAATGAAGATATCATTTAAATAATATAAAGAGATAAAGCTTTTTCGATGTGCGTTAGAACATTATTTCAATGCAAATAAATATTTTACTAAAGCTGAACCATCAACGACACGCGCAAATATCTTCCAAAACAGATAACACGTAAATCGCACTAAAACTTTGACATTCCGAGTACATTGTGTGCGAATTAAACTTTGCAAAGGAAATCTTTTGGTGAAAATGAGGGTACTTAAAAGTGCCTTCTTATAGTGTGAAATCTCTCTTCGAAACGTAGTACTCAATTTAAATTTTTCAATGTAATATGCAAAAAGGAGTCACGCTTGACTGAAGAAGTTTTGGTTAAGTTGTGACTGAACTTTTATTTTCTTTTGAACCTAATTTCAATAAACTTTTGATGGATTAGAACGAAATCTGTGAATTTCAGTTTCAAATATTGTAATTAACTAATTGTTAAATGTAGATATACACAGTGTCATGGAACACCATATAGTGAAGCAGCAAAAATAATGAGTGGTATATTTTGATTTGCCTCAAGTTCAAATATAATTATTACTCATGATAGTTTATTCTGCTTCTTCACTGAGATAGGACTTCTCCATTTAATTTTCTTCTAAACAGCCTGTAAAGCGAAGACTTTTGTATCAAAACTAAGAATTCATGGGTTATTCAAATATGTATACCTCTTAAAACCACTTTTCGTTTTATTTATAATTTCTCAAGCAACGCCAAATAAGCAAAGAATATCATAGACGATATAGTCATTATACATATAAAATGTTATGTTTGTTTTTGGCTTGAAATATTGCGTTAACTCTTAAAGCATTAGCAAATCGATATTATAAAAATTATTAAATTAATTTATTGCCTGGTTATCTGCGCCAAATATTTGAACTAGATTTCCTTTTTGTTTTTCCTTAAAGTTTTCGCAGCAGTCTAGTTGATAAAATTCTATTGTTAAATTTATATTCCCTATCATTCTTTCACATTTAAGAATTCAACGTATTTTTATTCTTAGTTTTTGCGATCAGCTTCCCTTTTCGCAGTTATTTATCAAAATATTTTCCCTCATCTTATTCTCGTTTTATCATAACTTTAGTAGTTCAGCTGATTTATTCAATCAAACGCAGAGTAAACTGATATTTCATTAAGTGTCACATCAAACTAAACATGACACGGTATCTATACCTAATCGCATTTGTGTCGATTATCAATTTAAAATTGCATTCTTTGCTGCATAGTATTGATAGAATCAATGACTTGCCATTTCAACTAAGATTGTTTAAAATATGAATGACATAAAGAACAACTACATTTAAACAGTTGATCTTGACATCTAAAAGATAATAGCAGAAATAATCAAAGCAATAAAAGATAAATGAAACGATTCGTTTATTCCTTATCTATTGTTTGCAGCCTTACTTGTAATAACAATAGCACAGTGACCATTAAAGAGGCGCACAAAAAAAGTAAAATCTGCTGGTCTTAAACATCGATTAAATGCTTACTAGCGCAGAACAGTTTCATATACATTATTTTATAACTCGATGATTGTAAGATAACGTGTGCAAGCTCATATATTAGCGCTCAGGTCTATAGAAATAACAATTCAATGAATTGGATTACTTCAGCAATCTACCCAGTTCAATTGTAGTTGACTGGAATGTTTAAAATGTGACAATACATCGTACAATCTAGTCATAACTTATCATTGATGCCTAATTGCAGTTGCCTTACAAAAATCAATAACGTTTACAGAAATACAAATAACATAAAAGCTCTCAAATTTAGAAACGTTTGACTCAGTGTGAATTATGCGATAGCAAACCAAGGGAGAGAAGAATGTATTAGGTTTTGCGAACCTAGTAACAAATTAATTCAGTTGTGACCAGAAGGATAAACCAAAGGCAGCATGAACGGAAAGTATAATCTCATGCACATTCGTTTCGTGCTTACTGGCGACTCATCAGTAGGAGCCGGTATTACGCCCTTTAACCACTATATATTTGGTATAAGAATGTGGAATAATAGGACGGTACAATCTCCTAGACGAATGTGTAAACCTGCAATAGTGAAGCTAACATCATATAAAGTCTACGACAATGCGACTTCAACGCTAATTCACTCTATACTATATATATACTGTGTCTGTACCGTCCTATTATTCCACATACTTCTACCAAATATATAGTGGTTAAAGGGCGTAATACCGGCTCCTACTGATGAGTCGCCAGTAAGCACGAAACGAATGTGCATGAGATTATACTTTCCGTTCATGCTGCCTTTGGTTTATCCTTCTGGTCACAACTGAACTAATTTGTTACTAGGTTCGCAAAACCTAATACATACTTGCATATATATTAGTTCTTCGCAACAAGCAGTATTTAACAAGGGAGTTCTTCTGGACATACTAACAAGGAACTCAAAAAAATGTTTTGCCCTGTAAAGTAACGAGATTGACAACAATGGAAATACGACTTAGTTAAATCATTAATAATCGCCAAATAAGCAGAATAATGCAAAACATATCCATTTTAGGAGTAAATCTATGGAAAATATAATACATAAATTTTCGTAATTTGCGCTATGGAACTGCTTTTGATCGTTTAAGTGACGAAAATCCTCATTATACAACAGCTAATCTACCGGAAATATTGAAGAAATTTTGAAAACCTCTCGCAGCGTTTATAAATATAGCTCAATTTTATCATCTTATAAAGTTGAAGCCAGATTAGGCCTTAAATATATTTCAGAAACTGAATTCAAGAACAAAAATTTGAGAAATTTGAAGGAGAATACGAACTTTAAATAGAAAATCATGTCATTCTCATATTCAAAGCTATTTATTCGGCAATAAACAGAAAAAGGATAGGAATGTGTTTAAAAATTCTAGGAACGAATAAATGGGAAGTTGTTTATAGACACCATTGTTTAATGAGGCAATAAATGTGTGCGACAGTTTTTGCAAGCTAGATTGTAAAGACGTATCTTCCAGGAATTGTAGGAGCTACAAGCGTCCTGGAAATAGATAAGCACCAACTATGCGCCATAATAATTAAGCGTTAAAAATGGTGAAAAGAACCAGAAAGCTATTTCTCGTCACTTATTTGTGAAATATAGGGGAATTAGAAAAATTATAGATTTTACAGTCGTAATAACTAACAAATGACTTGATATGTAATTCTAGCTATGTTAGCATTTTTGCAAAGCATCCACCAGAATCTCGAAAAAGATTTCATTTCTGATTATACAATGCAAGAGTCATGAAAATGAGAATCAATCGTATAAAAATGCATTTAAACATAAATTATCCAGGGTACAGTTCTGCCAAAAAGTAAGAAACTTGAAAATGACTGTGAATAAAATAAAGTTGTTATTTAACCACGTACTCATCGTTTCTCTAAGCGTTCAAAACAAAAATTCAATATTGATGGTAAGCTAACGCATCAAACATGCGTTGTATTGACAAAACGATTTCCCGCTAACGAATAACGAGAAACTACTTTAATTAATAAAAATAATAATGATGCAAGCAGATCAGGTTTGAAACTCAACAGCACATCTGCCTATTGCTGGGTTTTTCATTTGAGTGCAGTAATAAAGAAAACCGCGCGTGTGTCGAGTCCTTTATAATTTTTGGCATTCTGATCATATTATCAAATATAAATCCTTATAAATCGTCAGATTGTGGAGTTACATCTTCTAGTCTGATACTGCCTTCGTGAGACAACAAAGGCTAAATAATTTTAGGCAAATAATTTAATTAATAACGGATCATTATATGAGGTAGCAAATTAAAATCATCTACTAGACTAACACAAACTCGTGCTGAGGCAATATTAGCAACTATTTATGATGAAAATAATTTAGGAATATTGTAATCAGATAATGGTGCAACCATAATGATAATGGATGAACGGCAGTACAACTCAGAAGGCCAAATATATGCAATTACCAAACAATTTAGGAAATTGACCTATATGGGATAGCTGCCAAACTCATTAAAAACTCATTAAACATATTAAAGGCCTAGAAGATAACAATCATGATATCATGGCGTATTGAGAAATCATCTCAACCGGAAAAACCCAAAATTTCCCAACCATTTAGGTATTTCATATTTTACAATGATGGCCTCCGCATTAACATTCGTATCAACATCTATTATTTTACAAGAATATAGCTCACAATATCAGTAAATTATTGACACTTGTCCAGTCGTCCAAACAAATTGTGTTTCACTGAGTAAATATCAAACAGAACAGATCCGAGTTGAAACAAGTTTGTAAATATTTCTAAACAGCCTTTACTTATTGCCGAATACCAAATAAACAGGCGTTGCTTTCAATTGGAATTTTAATTGTATTCTAACAAGATTTCATGGAAAATGTCAAAATTTAAAACCCTAGGTCATAACTGTGTCACGCTGTATATTAATTTTTCTTTATCATAAAAAGGCAAGGTATATTAAAAAAAACTTTTGTACCCTTTGCCTGTTGAATATGAATAATATTACCAATTTTAAGGCCAGTTTAAAATTTTAACTGGAATTGAGTAAATAATCCATGAACAAACTAATTACACTGAGAATAAAATATGCATGCAAAAATTAAACAAAAAAATAATCCTATTAGTTACTTTGAGACTGTGCTCTGATGAGGATTATCGAAGATGGCTGATAATAATTTTGCTATGTTGTGCGACTGATTACATAGAAAGCGATTGGTATTCATTTGTAACTCGAAAACTTGCTTTAAAGAATTGTTGCCACCACCCACGCAGTCAATGCGTGTTTAATTGGATAAGTTACGTTAATGTAACAAGAGCTGCTGCAAACCTTTCGTGTTCGTGATTGCGTAAGCGCTTTGAAACTGACATATCACGCCATTTGCAGTGTACGCGAGACTTATAGGTGCGAAAATCGGTTATCTAATTTTCCATACCTTATGTATGGATTGCGTTTTTAACCCCGTTAGTCAAATTACCGTCGTGTTCTGACGATGATCATGGATAGTTGAAACGCTTCGGTACGTTTAACTGACATTAGTTTCGATATGTTTTACTTCTGGTAAGATATAATTGTATTGCATTTTTATTTCATGTAGAATTTGCTTTTAAAACACATGTGCAAATTTGTTACCTTTTACAATAGGAAGCAAAACGCGCTGATATTTTCCTTAAGTATTCGTGAAAATTTAAAAAAAAATTAAAGTGATAAAGATCTTGCGTCTTATTACATTATATAAATAACTACGAATGGATTGAATTAAAATTATTATTACATTGCGCGTACACTAAATTTAATGTGATGTCGTCAGTGTTCTGGAAGTATGCGTTAGATTAATCTTAAAAAGAGGACACCAAACGATACGTAGCAAGCGATACGTAGGTGTATACCCTTTATCATCTTTTATTTAGTTAGCCTTATATTAGTCACAATATTGAAAACGATACAACGATTTGATTGACAAATAACTACACGAAAAGCTAGAAAATTTAACTCCACAAAAAATATTTAATTTATACTCGCCAAGTTTTCATTTTATAAATGCGGCATCCTGAGCAGGTGTTGGAAGGTAAAGTAAATATATCGGCTTGAAAATGTAAAATAAAAACTACCATAAAACAAACATGAATATTAGCAATCCATTCTTGCTAAACAAATAGATAAAATATTTTGTTTATAAAATAGCCTGTTTTGATTTCAATCAATAACATGTGGGAGAAACCACACGATTGATCAAAATTAGATGAAGAGAAGATTATTTAAAGAATAAAACAATGATTGATTGCGCGGATGATGATAACAATTATTTAATTGGAGTTTGCGAGCTTAATATAAAATACCAATCCCTTCATATATACATTTACCGGTATAAATTAAGCATTGCACTATGTACAAAAGGAAATTTATCCGGTAGAACACTCGTACTTATTTGGAACTCTTTGAATTCTATCTAGATTTCTGCTACGGACGGGGCTAAAACCAGAGTTCAGTCTTTTATGAGTTTGTGACTATCTACTGCGCGACCCTGCCGTATGCTACACGCAATTTTCAGTTACATACTATTGTATGTTTTTGGTTAGTCTTACTTTCAGGAGGATACCTTGCGACATTCCTTGGGAGTTCCAGATAGCCAAACCCAATCTCTAATTATGGAACAAACAACAGTAAACCTGAGGAAGTTGTATTTCAGTGAAGATGTATATATAGTGAATTGTTAGAAATATAATCTTGAGAAAATATAATGATAGCTACGTCGATTGAAAAATAATTTTACCCAATACTTAATTCCGCATTAGCAAAGTGTAGGAAATGCTCTTCGGAACTTATAAAGGGGAAAACAGTAAGCAAATTCCTTAAAATAGGTGCACAATAGAAATAAAGTCAATTTGAAAGCACAGTTGTGTAAAAACGTAAATGTGAAATTAAAATCTTTTTCATAATAATTTAACTATCTTTAAAATCTTCGAATTTATATTTACATAAAAGATCTTACTTCTATGAAGTTCATAATAATTAACTTGCATTATAATTTCATAACTTGTTTCGATATCTTTCGATTACTAGGCCCTTAAAATTTATCTTGTTTCTTTCGTTTCATCCACTCGATGAATATCGTCTTTACTAGTTTCTTCGTATGATATTAATCCTTTCGTTATTGTTCATTGTTATGTTTTGATTGTTGCACTTTTTGTAATGTTTTAGAAAGTAAATCGTATTTCAGCGCAACTTTACTAATAGATCTTCAATTATTATTATCTTAATTTTTGTTAATTGGCTAATAATTTTATCCTTGTCGAAAAATTTATGTTGTGGTTAGTTCTGTTCACTGATTGCAAATTATTTACTTACATGAATTTATTTCTATTTGTTTGTGAGATAATTTCATATTTAAAAGCTAATATTACTGAATGATGTTCACGAAAACTGCTAGTTTTATTGAAGGCATGTCTTTAATGTTGGAGATAATATGAATTTTGTGTTTCTTATTTACGTATAGAGGCGATATTGTGTGTACGCATATAATTTGTCAAAAATATACCAACACAAGCTAACAATGGAGTGATATTAGTTTATAAGGATAGATATAAATATGAACACAATTAATGGTATAAACTAACTATCATTTAGACACCGAGTCAGTTTGTGCTGGTGATTACTTTTTGTGTTAAAACAAGGAGCGAGGATTGTGACGAAGTCGACCAAAATGGTCGCTTGTAGTAGCCTCCAAAATTATAAAGAAAGGAGTCTTTGGGTGAGTAGAAGAAATCTAATTCTCAATATGAGAAATCTTTTTAAAATATTTACCAAATAGCCTTAGACGCTTAATGGTTATATATTGCTTGTTGTGTAGACAATATATATGCAACAGCGTATTAAGTATTGCGCACCTAGTACAAAGTAAATTCAATATGAATCGGCAGGATAAGCAAAAATCAGCATTAACGCAGGGTAAAATCACATGTACACATGTGTTTTGTGCTTACTGGCGACTTATCAGTTGAAGCCAATAATACGCCCCATGCCCACTATATATTTGGTCAAGTAATGCGGCACAGGTGGACAGTGCAATCTCCTATACGAAAGTGTAAACCTTCAGTGGCTGTGTTTACTTCATATAAATCCTTCGACAATGCGACTTCTAACTCGGCATAAATAGTGTCGGTACCATGTACGGACTCAACAATCATAGTGTCGGTACGTTGTACCGACTCGGCAACCATATTGTTAGTACCATTTACAGACTAGGTATATATTTTAAATAGTGAGTTGGTTTTGAATTAGCGTTAGCGAAGGATTCACATGAAGCTAAATTCAATTTTGTTTGATTACCTAATCATATATGAGATTGTACCGTCAATCCGTTTCACATTTCTTGACAAAATATATAATTGGCATTGGGCATAATACGAGCTTCTACTGAGAAACGCATGTGTACATAAGATTAGTCCTTTCGTTAATGCCGATTTTGGTACATTTTTCTGTTCCTGTCCGAACTAATTTGTTACTGGGTACGCA